>PVIJ01016785.1:0-31316 GCA_004024925.1 Scalopus aquaticus | reverse complement strand
AAAAAAAAAAAAAAAAACTACAGAACAATCTCCCTAATGAATACTGATGCAAAAATATTCAACAAAATATTGGCCAACAGGATCCAACAATGCATCCAAAAGATAATACACCACGACCAAGTGGGATTCATTCCAGGGACACAAGGGGGGGATGGTTCAACATCCGAAAATCAATTAATGTAATCCATCACATCAACAAAAAGAAAAATAAAAACCATATGATCATATCAATAGATGCTGAGAAAGCATTCGACAAAGTGCAACATCCATTTACGATAAAGGCCCTTGAAAAACTTGGAATAGAAGGAACATTCCTTAACATAATAAAAGCCATATACAACAAACCCACAGCCAATACTATCCTCAATGGTGAGAAGCTGAAAGCCTTTCCCCTAAAATCAGGAACAAGACAAGGATGTCCACTCTCACCATTGCTTTTCAATATAACACTTGAAGTTCTAGCGAGAGCAATAAGACAAGAGAAAGGCAATAAGACAAGGAATCCAAATAGGGAAGGAAGAAATTAATCTGTCACTATTTGCAGATAATATGATTGTATACATAGAGAATCCCAAAAACTCCATAGAAAAACTATTCAAAACTATAGACCAATTCAGTAACGTAGCAGGATATAAAATCAATGCACAAAAATCAGTAGCCTTTCCATTTGCACTCAGTCTGAAGAAGAAATTAAAAGAATTATCCCCTTCAAAATCGAAACCAAAAAAATCAAATACCTGTAAACCTAACAAAAGAGGTAAAGGACATATACAAAGAAAACTACAAAACGTTGTTAAAAGAAATAAAGGAAGACACAAAAAGATGGAAAGACATCCCCTGCTCATGGATTGGAAGAATCAACATCATCAAAATGGCCATCCTACCAAAAGCAATCTACAGATTCAATGCGATCCCAATAAAAATCTCAATGACATTCTTCAAAGAAATAGAACGGATATTGAAGGAATTAATATGGAACCACAAAAAACCTCGAATAGCTAAAGCTCTCTTGACTAAAAAGAATATGAATGGAGGGATTACACTCCCTGACTTCAAACTATACTACAAAGCCATAATAATTAAAACAGCTTGGTACTGGAGCAAAAACAGACACACGGACCAATGGAATCAAATAGAAAACCCAGAAATAAATCCACATATTTATGGACAACTAATCTTCGACAAAGGAGCAAAGAATATGCAATGTAAAAAGATTAGTTTGTTCAATAAATGGTGTTGGGAGAACTGGACTGCTACATGCAAAAAAAAATGAAGCTAGACCACTACCTCACACCATGCACAAAAACCAACTCAAAATGGATAAAAGACCTGGAGATAAGACCTCAAAACATAAAGTTTATGGAAGAAAATATAGGCAAAACTCTACATGACATACATCTCAGCAAAATCTTTAAAACCACTTCCCCCATAGCGAAGGAAGTAAAAGAAAAGATAAACAGCTGGGACTACATCAAACTAAAAAGCTTCTGTACAGCAAAAGAGACAATAATCAAAACAAACAGACACCCTACTAATTGGGAGAAGATCTTTGCACACAATACAACCGATAAAGGACTGATAACAAAAATCTACAAAGAGCTCACACAACTCAACAAAAACAAAGTCAACAATCCAGTCAAAAAAGGGGCAGAAGAGCTAAAAAGACACTTCTCCAAAGAAGAAAAGCAAATGGCCAACAGGTACATGAAAAAATGTTCAACATAACTTTTAATCAGTGAAATGCAAATTAAAACCACAATGAGATACCACCTCACGCCAGTGAGAATGGTGCACATTAATGAAACAGGCAACAACAAATGTTGGCGAGGATGTGGAGAAAAAGGAACTCTCCTACACTGCTGGTGGGAATGCAAACTGATCCAACCACTATGGAAAGCTGTATGGCTTTTCCCAAACTGCTAGAAATGGAACTTCCATATGACCCAGCAATACCACTACTGGGAATATACCCAAAGGACACAAAAACACTAATCCGAAAGGATACATGGACCCGCATGTTTATTGCAGCACTGTTTACAATAGCTAAGGTATGGAAACAACCCAAATGCCCAAAAATAGATGACTGGATCAAGAAGATGTGGTACATATACACAACGAAATACTATTCAGCATTCAAAAAAGACAAACACATGCAATTCGCAGCAACATGGATGGACCTAGAGGGGATCATGATCAGTGAAATAAACCAGAAAGAAAGAGAAAATTATCGAATGGTTTCACTTATAACAGGAATATAGGGGAGCCAAATTAGAAAGCAACATTCAGCAGGGAAGGAGGGGAGGGGGAGGGTTCAAGAGGGGGGAAGAGGGGAGCATGGAGGACTATGGTGAGGGCTCCACGGGTGAACAGGTGGTGGGTAACTTATAGGGAACACACAATAATGTAAAAGATAACGAATAACAAAAATAAATAAAATATCTATTTAAAAAAAAAAGAAAAATACCAGATGCTTTCACTCTTAGGAGGAATATAGGGGAGCCAAATAAGGGATCATGGAAAAAAAATAATAATAAATAATAGTAACAACAGTAACAAAAAACAAGCCACAACAAAACAAAACAAAAATAAACTGACAACTACAAGTCAGAGACACTGGTGCAGGGGTGGGGGGAGAAGGGAAATGGACTAAAATGAGGGTGAAAAGAGCACAAGGGACTATGGTGATGATGCACTGGTGAACTGGTGGTGGAAATTCTAGGGGGAAAAGAAAGCAAACATTGCACAAAAATGAACAATGATGTAAAATATATATAACTAAATAAATACCAAAAAACCTCCACATTTATTTAACAAGTATTTATTAAGTAAGTAGCTACTATGTGAGTGGCACTGCTCTAAGAACTTGGGGTACACTGGTGAATAAATAGACAACTTCCCTTTTCCTTATAGATCTTCGATTCTCATGGACTTTGGTAGGTGAGTGACTGCCGGTCATGAAGGAAATTAGGAGTAAATTTACTAAGGAGCAGTGAGAGGGCTCAGGAGATTCCAACAGTGGTTCTCAAACTGCAGTGTGCCTGAACAGTGTCCCGGGAACCTGATAAACACGGACTTTCCCAGCTGGCACTGGGAAGCCTGAGGCATGGGGCAGGGTCTCTGTCCCTTGGTGGGTGGGCCTCAGACCACACTTGGAGAAATCCTTTCTGGCCTCCTGGTGGGGGAAGCTCGAGAGGAGAATGTTGACTAATGGGGTCAGGCTTCAGGTTCAGGTCAAAAGTGACATTCTTGACAGAGTGTAGAGTTGTGAAACAATTAAAAAGTAATAGTAAAAATAGGTAAGGATATCTTTCATCACCGGTGAAAAGACTGGCTGACTTCTGCCCTAAATCACCACAGGAACTCCAGCCCTAAAGCACTGACCAAAACAGGGACCCCCAGACCACCTCAGCTGGCTTGAGTAGCCAGGCATCCGAGAAGGTGATACCTTCTCCTTATTGGTCAATGCTGCGTGCTAGTCAAGATCTTTGGAACAAAGGCATGTGGGTAGGCCACCCACGGGCACATTTTCCTGGCTAATTTCTCTACCCCTCCTCCCCTTCCCTGACTCACCCTCTATCCTTCACGTGATTCCTGGAGAGAAGACACATTGGAAATCAAGAAGGGAACCAGTCCCTGGGTCCTAGTCAGCCCCTTCCTCAGTATCTGCACAATGGACATGGGAACCTGATAGACACCTCAACCTAAACCAGCTAGAGCAAGCTTGTGCTCGAGTCCCAGGGGGATCTGTAGGACAGCCGCAAATGTCTTGCTACCAGTAATGTGAGCCCTCTGGGCTAGTCTCTCCTGGCCTCTCGTCCTCCCACACTCCTTGCTTTCTTTCTTCTCACTTCCAAACTTCTCTGTGTAGTCCTTTGGAAACCCCATTATAATTATTCTCTATTATTCACCTCTCTCCTAGCGGTTCTTTACATTTTGTTGGACAGGAAAGCTGATGTCTCTTTACAGAGCCACCTCTTCAGTGCTCTGGGTGGGAGGCTGCCTCTTTTCCCAAGTTCCACCAGGTACAGGGCCTGGTGAGGTTCACATTCTTTAGGCCCCTCAGTGCTTCTTTAAAACCACTCTACCCTATAAAAAAGCCCCATCTTCTCGGCAGCAGTTCTCCTGCCCACCTGTGACTATGCAGGTGTTTCTCTTCACCAACCTTCTCCCTTTGCAAAGCAGCAGAGGCAGCTCCTCCCAAGGCTGCCTGCCTGTGACTACGCAGGCCTCTCTTTTAACAAACCTGTCCCTTTCAGGGCAGCTCTTATTGCCCACTTGTGTCTGTGCAAGCGTCCTTTCCTTTTCTTCATGTCTTACAATAAACCTGCCCTTTTGAATATAAAAAATAAAAGTCCCATCTTCTCCAAGGTGGTACCATCTGGCTGTGTACTGACCTGAAAAAGACTCAGTTTATCTTTTTTTGTTCTGACATACAAGTCATTGATAAAAAGCAAACATCACCCAAGTGTGCAGACTGGTACTTACACAAAGTCTCCAGGGTTCCCTATCTCTTTTTTATTTTTTTTTAAAGATTTATTTTATATTTGCATAAAAGCTGGGGTACAGGCCAGAGGTGTGGGTCGGTGAGAGGGTTCACCAGAGACAGTGGGGAGCAGAACAGGCAAATTGACTGAAACATACTGCTGTGGCGAGCAGCGGGCGAGGCAGGAGAGAGGTCTGCTGCGCCAGTGGGAATCTCCCCGGCCAGGCATCGAACTCTCACTGCAACCGCAGACAGCTCCACAGCGCTACACTTAACCCGTTATGCCACCAGGGAAGCCCCCCATCTCTTTTTTTTTATCGTTTTAATTGATTTATTCTGGTAATTGCTTTTGTATCTCTAAATAATATGTTTTTACTGATGGATGTTGATTTATGTACTTTACACATTGTCTATTGATTGATTCCCTGTGATGATGGTGGAATGTTGCATTTTCTTATAACACCCTTTCACTCTTTTTTTCTATAATTTTGATTACCAATTTTTATTTTTATGCTTTAATAACATTTTATTTGCAACATTCTTTTTTTATATAACATTTTTATTATTATTTATATCTTTTACATTATTGTGTATCCCCGGTAAGTTACCTACCACCAATTCACCTGTGAACCACCACCATAGTCTCTTGTGCTCTTTTCTCCCCCGTGTTGAGCCCTTAGTCTCCCCCTCCCTTGCTGAATGTCAAAATCTAAGAATGCTTTAAGGAGAAAGTACAAACTAGATAAACAAAAATAAAACCAGACCAAACAACAACAACAAAAATTAGAAGCAGAAAATGCCAAAATCTATCCCTTAGTATTTCTCAGTAAGTTTTACTGCATCTTGGGTGAAGTTTCTGATTTTCAGGGTACCTTCTTTACAAATCCAGTAGGAACCAGCATAATGCAGAGAAAGAAGCCCACTTTGGTTTGCCTCATCCAGTCAGCAGAAGACCTCTAAGTTTCACATGGGTGGTTGTATTCAGGTTAATCATGAAGTGTGACTTGACCTCATATTGACCTAGGGGCACTTCTGGATAACTCATCAGCATGGATAGGAGGGAATGTGACAAGATGGTTCCAGACCCTAGGTCCCAGTGCTCTCTTAATCTTAACATCACAAACACATTCACTTCAGCCTAGCCGAGAGCAGAGACTGATTGCATGCTGGACATAATGAGACTGGGAAGCCATTAGAGGAAGGCAAGAAATAAAGATAAGTTATGACAGACACCTGAGTATTTAAATTTAATATATAAGGGTATTAATAGTACATTGCTATTAAAAATAGCACAAATAGGGCCTCCCTGGTGGCACAACGGGTTAAACGCAGCACTGTGGAACTGTTGGCAGCTGTGGTGCGAGTTTGATGCCTGGCCCAGGAGATTCCCACATGATGCGGCGGACCTCTCCTGCCTCGCCTGCTGCTCCCCTCAGCAGTGTATTTCGGTCAATCTGCCTGCTCTCCTCCCCACTCTGTCTCTGGTGAACCCTCTCACCGCCCCACACCTCTGGCCTGCACCCCAACTTGTATGCATTAATAAATAAATCTTAAAAAAATAAAACAGCACAACTAAGTGTTGATGTTCATTTTAAAATTTCTGTGCATACATGTACTTGAGTTACATGGAGAGTGGAAAAAAATATGGATTCTCTGGCCACAACTCTGCAGATCTAATAATCTGGTGTCAGGACCCAGGAATCTCTATTTTTCAGAACCCCCAGATGATTTTTGTATACTGTGAGTCTTTGAGCTACCTCTGTAGGCCTTTTACTCTACCAGCCATATCTTTGAGAAGATTAGAAGTGTGTTCTAAACTGACATGATTGTAAAGAAAAGGAATCTTCAATTTTCAGATAAAAGATGTATTGAAGACTGGCTGCCACTAAGGTTCTTTTGACTTTCTCCCATGTCTGACTCCGTATTCATCTTATGAGGCCTTCTGGCCTTAGAGGCAAGTCCTACATCCAGTACCCACTGTCTGCCTTACCAGATATAGAGCATAAAGATGCTTTATTATTAGAATGTATCATTGCTTTTCCAAACTGGGGCACTTTTGAAAGTGAAAGGGGGCAATATTAATAATCATACTGGACAGCAGGTATAAACTGGGACGGCCTGGTCTAACCTATTAATTCTCACTAAGGCTCTACTAACACAAGGCAGCTCCCTGTTCCTTGAATATATTGATTAGTGACAAAATCTTTCTTCTGCCCTCTTCCACAAGAGCTTTGTACATCCTGGTATTTGAAGGTCTATGGTCTTCCCTCTAGCTATAGTCTTCTTTTAAATATTTATTATAACATATTTTCCTTGTACAGAAAAGTACATATGACAAATGACATCCAATCCCATTAGATGTCTAACAGATACACTTTGTATTTTGTTGTATTGAGTTGTGTTGTATTGTCTTCCTTTCCTCTCTCCATCCCTCCTTCCCTTGTCAGAGAACCACCATCCTGAATTAGCATTCCTGAATTTATCACTTCATGCTTTATACTTTACTACATACGTAGGGATCCATAAATAAAGCCTGACATTGTTTTCCCTGTTTTAAAACTGTGTGGTTATATTGCATTTGCCTTTTTTCACTAATGTTAGGTTTTCAGAGATTTCTTTATACTGATACATATCACTATAATTCATTTGCTTTCACCACTGCATAAAAGTCCATTCTAAGACTACAATTTAGTTATTAATTGCCCAATTTTCTCAATTTTTGCTGTTACAAAAAGACTTCTATGAAAAGTTTTCTATATATCTCCTTTTGGAATATTTATGAGAACTTCTCTAGGGTATTCCTAGAAGTTGAATCTGGGGTCAAGTTTGTTTTTTTGCCTCTCCAACTTTACCAGACTTTACTCAATTTCTCTCTAAAATGATTACATCAGCATTTGCAGAGAAAAGCTCCCCCTTATCCCCATTCTTGCCAACTCATGGTATTATCACTCACATTAACTTGATCACTCTGGTATAAGTTACTTGAATTGCATTTCCCTGATTACTAGTGATGTTGAACATCTTTGCACATATTTATTAGCCATCTGGGGCTCCTCTTCCGTGAATTACACATTCCTATTCTTTGTCCCTTTTCCCCACTGAGTTGTTTTGCTCTTGCTTATTTATGGTAGTTCTTTACACATTCTGGATGCAACCTTTTCTTGTTGATATGGTTTGTAAATCTTCCAGTCTGTGGCTTGAATTTTAATTTCATTTGTGGTGTCTCTCGTTGGACAGAAGTTTTTATTTTAGTGGAATCAGATTTATCAGTCTTTTCTCTTACAGTTTGTACTTTTTTTGGGTGGGTCTTGTTTAATAAATTCTTCCCTACCTTGAGACCTAAAGGGTCTTCTTATATTTCCTTATAAGTTTAAAAATGTTGTTCAGCATATCTTACTCTTCCTGGAATTAGTTTTTATTGCTGAAGTTAGTTAGGAATTTAACTTCATTTCCCCCATAGGGATAACCAATTGGCCTAGTATTATTTATTGAAGAGTCCATTCTTCCTCCCCTGCTCTGCAGGGCCATCTGTGTCACTTACAGGAATGTTTATATTCTCATTTCATTCAATCAATCTGTTACCACAATCTAAATCAACATACTTTTATAATCAGTTCTGAGAGCTCATAAATTAATATCCTTCATTTTTTTCTTCTTCAAAATTGTTTCTGCTATTCTTTTTTCTGGGCCTCCTTTTTTTTTTTTTTTTGGCAACACACTCAGTCAAACCAAATGAGTGAAGTTGTCTCTAAAAGATTCCCTACATTGTTGAAGTTCTGCTTTTTTCTACCATGAAATTCCACATGGGATTCTAGTAAATTTCATGTGCTGTTGGTGACACATGATCACTGACACCCAGACTAAGTGAGGAAATTAACATCAATTCATGTGGCAGATATTTCTAAAACTTAATTTTCTTTTTTATTTTATAAATTAAAATAATATAGAAAACAGTTCTATTGTTTTTTTCCCACATATGACTTATTTTCCCCAGGAGTGCAAACCTCATTTGAAGATATGCTGTGGAGATCTATGGGTTATTTTTAAAATAGCAGTTTCCTGGCCTTTCTATATGGCTGAGTCATAATTTCCAGAGATGGAGACTGAATTTTTTTTTTTTAAACAAGTACCCTGGATAATTCTGTTGTACTTCCAGGTTTGAGAACCTTAGTACTAGTTAGGTTGGCTTACCAAAATGGTTCATTGTACTAGAAACAGCATTAAATTTTTCTGGTTTCTAGGTGGTATTTAAGCTTCTCCCTTCCTCACCTACCACCTCACCTGTCCTGATGATTTCCAAGTAAGACAGGGCTAGACATTCTATGGTATCAGGGTCCAATCCTATCTTCCTGTCTTTGTAGGGCCTGTGAGCTTTTCATAACTTTGAATGGTTGAAACAAATGAAAAGGACGGTATATTTTATAACACATATAAATGAGTGCACATAGATAATTTTATAAACACATTCAAGCCCATTTGTTGATGTATTATCTGTTGTTGCTTTTGCACTACAATGGCAAAGTTGAGTAGCTGCAACAGAACAAAATGAACAACCTGAAATATTTACTATCTGGACCTTTGCAGAAAGAGTTTGCCAACCGTTGGTCTAGGATAAACAGCCAGGATATTATTGGGGAGCGATAGAGGGTACCTATGCAGAGGCTCAGAGTCAGCAATGAGTTCTTCCCTGTGACCCTCTCTGCCACTTTCCTAAGTTCCCCAGTGGTGGCTCTTGAGGCTCTGAGAACCTGGGGGCAGAGCCTTTAAAAACCTTTGCAGGCCCCAGCCCCTCTTACTTTACCACACCAAACTTAATTAAAACATAAGACATAACTCAATAAATGCTATCTTTATGCAACTCTGTTGAGTTAGAGTGCAGTTTTAGTATTTATAGAACATTACATTTGTAGATATTCAAATTAAGGAAGCACTATTTAGAAGGGTACCCTAGCTTAAAGATCCAGAGTCAAGGAATCAGGACCAGAGTCTTGGGTTCAAATACCGGCCCTACCACTTCCTGGCAGAGCCACTGACCAGTGTGTGCCTTAATTTCCCCAACCACAGAATGGAGATGGAAATAACAGAACTACAGGGATGCTGAGGAGCTAATGCTGCAGGAGGAGAGAGGTTCTCAGAACAGAGCCTGGGACATAGCAAGTACTGCAGGTCCTTAAATAACCCCCTTTTGTTTCAATGTCATTTCCTTATAATGTTGATGAGGAAAAAACAATCCTGGCTGTGGCTGAAAGAAATTGGTGTTTATTTGTGGACTGCTTTCCTCATACTTCCTTTTGCTTAAGGTTGCAGTTTCCAAGAACCTATTGTCATGTTTAGTGAGGACCTACTGTACTATATAGATGTTTGCCTTTTTGCTATTTCATTCAGTAGCTTTCTTTACGTATTTCAGAGTATCTCCAAATGAGTTGATTCTCAAGTACTTTTGAAAACAAGCATTGAAAAAGCCTGTTGGCCCTCTAAGCACTGTGTCTGTAGCGCCTAACATTTAAACAAGTATTCTTGCTATTGTGAATATGCTTTTTCTTTGGGCCTATCTTTATCTCACCTTTATTCACGATCAGAAAAGCAAGGCTGAAAGAATCTTTTCCCCTTTGAGGAAAAGATTTAGGAAAATCACTAGCCCTGTTTATATTAGAAACCTTGGTTTGGGACTCCACAAAGTTAGCATAATTCATCAGGATTCAATGCAAAAAGAGTTCTATAATTAGACTGAAAAGAGCTGCATTTGCCTAAGCCCCTTCTTCACAAGATTGTGCTGTTCTGTGTAGGTTCAGAATCCTGGACTCTAATCAAGACATTGTTACTAAGAGATTTATCCATGGGATACATGTTACAACAAAATAATGTGATTGACCACCATCCCTGAACGCAAAAATCCTCTGCATCTCACTAGCTTCAACTCCTTCTTGCGTAGACGCTGGTCCTTCAATAGCCATTCTGCCCTCAGAGTGGGCTACATGTTAATTTCTTCCTGCCACCAAGCTGTCTGAAGAGAACTGTGTAAAGATCTTTAGGAGCTGAATTGTTGTGTCACTCTGTTCCCCCCTTCTGTAGATCTATAGATCATACCTATAGATCAAACCACCAACAAACCTTAAGCAGCCCTATTTTCATGACTTTGTATCATACCATTTTCAAGTTCTTATTCTCCACCCCCCCACACACATTACTATGTAAAGAATATTATCTTTGTAAGCAGGTGAAAGATCTCCCTCTACTGGTTAGACACACAACTGCTACCCAAACTTAGGATGCAGAATATGAATTTTCACATTATATATTGAAAAACAAGTTATGTCTAGTTAAAAAAAAAAAAAAAGCTGGTAGATCTTGCCCTAGGATGAGCCATCAGTAAGTCTCTACCCCATCTTTATTTGCCTTATGTGTGTCCAAAGCAGCTGGACAAGTGTGGTCCTGACCCTCCGTGGTAATGATCAAAACAACTCCAGACTGTTTTCACATTTTTTCATTATGAAGAGTCTGCTGCTGGAGAGCTAGCAGGTAGGGCCAAACTGTCCTTAACTAGGACCTATAATGGAATTTTATTCTAAAGTCATTTCAACTGTGGATTCAGGTTGCTGGGTGGTTTCTTGAAGCAAGGTGTGTTTCTCGTGCCTTTTCTGGGGAAAATTCTGCAGTTTTCTATAACTTGTTTTCATGACTTCTTCCTCCTCCCACAACTCATTTCTTTCATTCTTTATAAACAGATATTGGCCAGGTAGATGGAACAGCATGTTCATGGGTTAAGAGACAGGAACAAGCAGGGTATACTGCAACTGCTTTCCATTAACTAGATTAACTAGAACACTGGGGTGCAGAAGAAATGATGCTGGAGCAGAGAACAGGGTACAGGCTCAAAAGGTCTTTTATGTTCACTTTACACTGAATTCTGAGATGAAGGGTCATAATTTTAAAGCTGACAGGGGATAGGCAGATCTGAGAGAGACTGAAACATTTGAATGGGGATAGGAGAGGAATGGACCCATTAAAAGGAGACAGTCACAATTTTACCAGTTAATGATTGTGATGCGTAAATGATAATTTTTTCTTAATATATATTTTAAAAATATGACAATTAATTAAAAAAATTAGCTAAGGCTATGGTTGTGAGATTAGTTAGTATGCTGATGAACAGACACAGGGTGAGGGTCTGAGTTAGAGTTTGGTCAGTGAAAACTAACCCATCTTTGCTATTTTGTCCCTAGATTCATCACTAGCTGAGTAGTTCTCTTCATAAAAAAATTTTCAGGGTCATAATGGTTGAACTCCTAACCTGACCAAAAACTGTTCAGCTTCTCTTCAGTCTGCCTAACCTAACCTATAGAAGTGTTCGAGTGTTTACAACAGACCTCAATTTTGTCTGACCGGGTCAGTGCCCATGCACACAGTAGGTTTTCGTTCACATCAAATGAAAGAATCAACATAAGAATGCTTCACTTCCTCTCACAGAAAACACAATCCTGTGGGTGAGATGAGATCCTGCTCCCTCCTGTATCTATGACAGATGGCTTTATCTTAGGGCTATGAGATGAAAATGTGTTTCCATTTACCCAGACTCAACTATATGCCAAAAGGAGGAGCTGAAACCTATTCTTTTTGTGAGAGAGGAAGGGTAGGTTGTGAGGAGAAATTTCAGGATATGCTACTTTTGCAAGCACTTGGGAATAGAATCTTCATTCTAGAATACTAAGAACCAGAGTACTCAGTTCTAAGAGCAATAAAGAAGATAGGGTTTCATGAAAGATGAAGGAGATTGTTCCTCCAGAAAAAAATGTCCCATTGTTAGACCAGGGCTAGCGGAGGGACACGGCCCTTTAATCACTCATTCAGTGCACCTCTATGGAGAAAACAAGCTTTATCAGTGGCTGGGAGGGTGGCAGTGAACAAGACATCATGCTGGCCCTTATAAGCAGATAATCACAATACAGAGTGACAAGTGCCATGGAGGGGAACTATTCAGAGGGAGGGATGGGAGTCCCTGGACAAGTTTTATAAAAGCAATGTTTGAAGTGAGAATTAATAGCCTGAGTGGAAGTCATCCAGAATATGACACTTGTGTGGGAAATAGGGTGGGGCAGGCAGGAGAACGTACCAAGAGGAAGCACGAGTTCACTTAAAGGTGAGAGCAAGCCTCGTGTCTGTAGGAGGGAAGGAGATTTATTCTGGCTGCAGTTTAGCACGTGAAAGGGAAGTGTGCTATCTGAGATGGGAGCTATAATTAGAGGATAGACCCTGTGGAACCTTGTAATCATGTTAAGGAGTTTGGACTTGATTATACGAACAAAGGGAAACCATAGATTTTTAATCAAGAAACTCATCCAGGGATTCACTTGAGCACACTTACATTTTGGAAGGTCACTTTCTGGGAAGGAGAGTGATTGAATTGGAACAGACTTGAAACAGAGGGATCAATTAGGAGTTCCTGACAGTAAACCAGGAGAGAGCCGAATGCAGACTGCCAGAGAAGAAAAGCACGCAGATGAGAAGTGTTCTTGAGAGATGAGTCCCCTCTCTCTCCTACACACACACGCCTTCAGGGACTGATTAATGATGGTGAGCTAAGACACAATCAGATGTGAAGTCTACTTGTGGGCTATGCTGGGTTCACTGAGAGATTATAAGCCAAAGGGGAAACAGACTTGAGAAGAGGGGACAAGGAGGTGAATATAATTTGGAATGATGAGTTTATTTTTTTTACATCCAAAGAGAAGTGTCCAATAAGCAGTCAAATAAACATGAGATTTGTACACTTACTATGCTGAAATCAGTATTTGGATAATAACCAAAGCAATATGAGTGCAAGAATTTAAGCAAATGTTCTCTTTCTGGTTGTCATGGGGACCAGCAGGTAGACAGGTAATAAAATGTTGGTTAAGGTAAAGGACAAAAAATGTAAATTGTAAAGTGATCAAACATTTTAAGTGAACTTAAAACTTAAATATTTTATTTATTTTTTTAAAGATTTATTTATTTATGCATATAAGAGCTGGGTTGTAGGCCAGAGGTGGTAAGAGTGGAGAGCAGAATAGGCAGATCTACTGAGATACACCTCTGAGGGGAGCAGCAGGTCTGCTGCGCCATGTGGGAAGCTCCTTGGCTGGGGATAGCTTTGACTGTGTGCTGAGACTTTACATGTTGTGCCACCAGGGAGGCCCAAAACTTAAATATTTTTAATATGAATGTCTTTGATAAAAAAGTATAGCTTTTAAAATCTTAGCTTCTGTGGTTAGAGTTCAGCTCACTCTCAGATGCATCAACTGCAATCACCAGTTTCAGTTTCCATAAAGTGGAATGCAAACCAAAAGACACTTGCAAGAAAAATTTTATACATATTTTTGCTAGCTAGATGTTCATTTCCCTTTTGGTTATTTATAGTTGTCTCAGTTAACTAATTCATTTGTTTTTGCAATTTGTCTGTTTTGAATCTTTCTGAAGCATTGCACTTTTTCTTTTTGCAGTCACATTTTATCAGATTATATAACATTTAACAGCCATGCATTAAAGGTCATGAGTGGAATTAGATGAAAAATAAATAGTCTAGATAGGTACACAGCTCAGTGGATGAGGGCATTTTAGAGTAACTGAGCAGTCTGAACATGGGTCAGAGTGTTTTACAAAAAGAATGAGGAATACTGGTTTATCTGCTGATGAAATTGTTTTGCAAGATCAGCCTTTAAAATAAAATGTTTAGGGCCTCCCCGGTGGCGCAGGGGTTGAGCGCTGCGCTGTGGAGCTGTCGGCAGCGGCCATGCGAGTTCGACACCCGGCCGGGGAGAGTCCCGCTGCTCCCCTCAGCAGTGTATTTCTGATCTGCCTGTTCTGCTCCCCACTCTGTCTCCAGTGAGCCCTCTCACCACCCCACGCCTCTGGCTTGTGCCCCAGCTTGTATGTATGTATGTATAAATCTTTAAAAAATAAATAAATAAATAAATAAAATTGTTTAGCTTTCTATCTATCAATCAATCAGAATTACTACTCGTCGTTATGATTTTTTACAAGGAGCAGTAAGGCACACACAAGCCTATCTCTTATATTTTGATTAAAAAATGGAATACAATAATAAAACAGTGATCTTATAGACAGTTACACCAAGTCTTGGTGACCAAGAGCAAATCTAATCATCAATGGGACCTTTATCTTTCCCACTGAAAGGTTTTGACTTTTTCCAAGTCTGATCTCAGGCACAGATGATGATTAGAGGGCTGAATTTGGAAACCACCCTTTGAGGTTGGCCTCACCATCAGCCCATTTCAGCAATTTGTGTTCAACTTTGTGGGCTGCTCATCCTCAGGGGGCCTCACCCCTCTACCTCACTGGCCGCCCGTGAGAGAATCAGATAAGACCTTATTTCCCAGTCTGCTAAAGATTCCCTAGGCTCCTCCTCCTGTCTCTTTGCGCTCCCCCTTCTTTGCTTCTACTACATGAGCGAGGCATCATCAGGTTGACAAAATAAAATTTCTGTTTCAACGACACACCGCCCGCTGATTCATGTTGCCTTGAAAGAGGACAGAAACACCTCTCTCTTGAATTTAATATTTCTCACCCACGCCTGCCTTTTCTCCACTTAGCTCTCTCTCTGTTTCCTCTTGTTTCTTGACACCATCATTCCCCCACCACTCCACCTGTGAGCCCAAATCATAAGTGTGAGTGGCTTCCTGCATGTCTTTTTTTTTTTTTCAGCACCACACCCTAATCATCACCATGAGCTATTCATTCTCTCTTCTAAATTTATCCTCCCAACTATTCCCCCATCGCCACTGGATTCTTTCACTGGGATTACAGCCTTGAGCTCCTAATTTACTTCCTGCCATCTGACTCAGTCTGTCTTTCATCAGTTCTCCACATCACCATAAAAGTGTTATTTCTAAAATGCAAACCTGTGTATGTCATTTGTTTGTTTAAAATTCCACCCAGTTGCTCATCCCCTTCAGGATGAACCAGACTTTTTACTTTCTCCTGCTGGTCTGTTCATGTACCAGATTTCATTGTGTCTCCTCAATTTACCGCACGGCTCATACCCCTTTAGACTGTGTGTGCTCAGTCTACACAGCCTTGAAAGCATCTTTCAAAACCCATGTGTCACTGTCATCCAGGAGTTGCGCTATGCTACCTCTATTCTTCCTGGGTATCATTTAGGAATATTAGTCCACTGCTAGTGTAGATATTTATTGGAAAATCTGCTTCCCCATATAGCTCTATCTCCTTGGCCATCATTTCATTCATCTTGGTTTCTTAGAAACTTGCTCAGCATGCTGAAGGAAAAAAATTTATTAATGGTTGTTTTATGAATTAATAACCATATAAATGAATGCCCGGGCACAGTGTCCTCTTTTATCTCTGTACAAATGGGGAGAACAGCCGTCTTGAATAAGAACTTTGAACAAAGATCTGACTCTTGTGGAATCAAGGGTGAGACAGAACATATTTCCATGAAAAATAATCTAGTTGGAAACCCCAGATATTTGTAATTTTGGGGGATTAGAGAAGGATAACTAGTCTGGATGTATCCTTGATGCCCCTGACCTTAGAAGGAAACCACCAACAAGCTAGTAACTTGGGACTTTTCCTGGCATGCTTTGTGGAAACTACCTCCATAAAGTCAATTAAACTCTGCCTGACAATAAATGCCACTCAAAAATTTCTTAGATTTAATGAGTATTTATAGCATGATGTGGCAACCTTAGGGAGAAAGAGTTTTTTGGCAAGAGTTAGGACTTACTCGGTCAGGAATTTGGAATGCAGGCTTTTTTATCCATGGGGTGAAACCTATAAATGCTGAGGTGATGCTGTCTGCAAAGTACCTCTCCCCTCACTCATGCTGGTAGTGAGAAGAGCTACCTTCCAGCTGCAGAACAATTAATGCAAAATTGAACCAGCCATTCCTTACTAAATTAGCTAGGGTTCTGAATTGTTAATGAAACAGCCTAGCTGAACCAAAACACAAAAGGGGAATTTACTATTAGAGTATAAGGTTGTCTTGTGAAACTCAAGAATGAAAATGTAACTTCTGGAAAAACTGGGCTCAAAAGAACTCTAGTTTGTTGCTCCTATCTTCTCTCCTCTGAGCAGTTTTAATCATTTTCTATTTTCTGTCTTTATTATAGATCAACCATTTCTATTTTCTCCTTACAGATGAGGGTCTTTAAAAAATTAGTTAAATTTTTTGTTTTAAAAAGTAACATACAAAAAAGTAACAGTAAAATTGGCCCTTTTCTTTTGAAAGCTATTTAAAATTTTTATGAATTTTACTGCATGGGTAAGTTTGTGTAATAAGAGTCTGGAACAGTTTCAGAATCCTCTAAACTGCCTCATGCTCTCATTTGATAATCACACTCTCTGTCTACCCATAATCCTGGCAAACACTATGTTCTCCATCACAAAAGCTTGTATTTTTGAGACTGTTATATAAACAGTCTTAACAGTGTGTAACTTTTGAGACTGACTTCCCTCAATCAGCATAGTGTCTTTGAGATTAACTCAAGTTGATAAATGCATCAATAGTTTCTTCTTTTTTTACAGCTTTATAGTATTTCATTATGTGGATCTACCAGATTGTTTATGCAACCCTCTAGAGAAGATTGGGGTAAAGTTTTGATGCTCACCTCTTTAGTTGCCAAAAAAAAAAAAAAAGACAAACTGATGTTCTTTGTGTCAAATCCAGAAACCCCAGGGAGGTATACTTATAGGCTCAGCATGGATAAGACACCTCCCCTGTGCCGGCATCTGTAGCCAGAACTGCACAGTCATGAGGGAGCAGGGCAGCTGCTGCAGAAACCTGAAGAGGATGGAGAGGGGGAGGAGAGAAGAGTGGAAAGTGCATTCTTCACCGGTTCTCTGTTAACCTCTTGTTCATCACATCTCTTCTCAGCTAAACTAGGCTAAAAGATATTCACAAACTCTTAGAGCTGAACTGCAAACTCAACCTGGTAGGAACAATTATATTTCCTCATTGCGTGGTAACTGACAGGGGTTAGTGACCCCACATGAGGCACAGGGCACAGCCCATTTACCTGCAGGACTGGTCCTACTTATTTAGCAGAGTGACCTGTTTAGGTGTCCTTAATAATGCCCTGGATTCAGACAAAAGATCAAAGAAACATATTTTAAACCTAACCTACGGTGGGCATTTTGCTTGAAAGTAGGTTATCTTTCATTTGTTCTTTATTTCCTTGAAAGAAAAAAGAAACTTCTTTTTCCTGTTTTCTCATCTAAGGTAACTTTTCAATCAGTGCTTCTTTGCCTTCAAATTATATTTATGCTAACCAGTGCACAGTAATGGCTCTGTTCGACTAAAGGTTGAAACCAGACTTTCACTCAGCTTTGTCTATCATCCACATATCACATGCATCAAACTGAACTGCTTCTACTAAACTCCCTAAAGGCAAGAAAATTGAAAAGGAGAAGGAAAACCATTGTTGACTTCACTGTCAGAGGTGCCTTGGCTTTTGTTTTTGGGAAGGCAAGAGGTGGGAAGGGTGCCCTCAGGATTAAGTGAAGCAGGGGGCTCACAGAGCAGTGCTCCTATGACCTCTGCTTTATACCTGGCCTTCATGTAAATTTCATTTGAGCAAGGAATACCAGTGCTGAAAAAAAAGAAAAAAAAATCTGATAACCACTGCCTTAGCCAAATACAGAGCTACAGCTAGTCACGTGCCAGCAGCTAGTCTTGCTCCTGGTTCATCTGTTTTGCTTTTCTTTTGAAGAGTTTTTATTTGGTGGTTGTTTCTCTAGGACAATGCACATAGTATAGTTACCTCTTTTTGGTGTATTGGGAAGAACTTTTTTTTTTTTTAGTTTTTAAGGTTTTTTTTAAAGTATTGACGTAATTAATGTTTATTGTAGAAAAATTATAAAATGTGTAAAAGAGAAAACAAAGGCAGCTACAAATTATCTTCCATTTCTACCACCTGAAGATAGCTACTTTAAACATCCAGTTCCACACTAAATCCTCATCATTGTACCTTCAATATATTGTGGTGACAGACAAAGCTGAGTGAGAGCCTGGCTTCAACCTCCAGGCAAGCAGAGCCATTACTATGCACTGGTTAGAATCAATGTCCACATCTCTTAATCTGCTAAAAATTAGAAATGCAATATATTATTTCTCTGGTCAAAACCATTCAATGGCTTCAGTGGACAAGCAGAACACTCTTCCTACGAGCCTCAGGGTGCGATATGCTCTGGCCTGAGGATTTCCTCCATGTGCTCAGTCTTCACTGCATTTATTCTGAGGGTCTCACGTCGGCCCACAATGAGCCCTTCTGCACAATGTATGTGGGATTATTTCCTTGTCATGGATTGACAGATGAAGGAAGAAAGAAAAGTGTTTTATATACCTAGAATACTACTTATTAAGAAGAACAAAATTCTGCCATTTACGACATCATTTAGGGAATTATGTTCAGTGAAGTAAGTCAAAGATAAATATTGTATGATTTCTGTGGAATATAAAAACCAAAACCAAAACAAAATACAGACTTTTAGATACAGAGGACAGATTGTTCATCAGTCACATCAATAAAGTTTCCCCACAAAGAAAAATAGCTAAATGAAGCAAACAAAGAAAAACAGCAACAAAAAAAAGCAAACAAAACAGAGAACTTCCAAACAGTCCAAATCAGAAAAACAGAACATAAGAAAAAAGAAAAGAAAGAAAAAATATTTAGCAGCATAAATTCTCTGCCTGAAATCTCTCACTTAAGGGCAAATGACATTTCTGGGTAGAATCAGAGTCTATGGTTTGAGGCCCTGGCAATAGGCTTCTTCTAAGAAGTTAGTCCTGCCAGGACTAACTTTAACCCTTTTTTGCCCTAACACTGGTCTTGGCACCATCTTCCCTCACATGTCACTCTATTTTTGTATGTCTATGTAGCAATCTAAATATCTGTGTAACAATATGTAGTTACAAATGACTTTCCCATAATTTTAACAATAGTTCCCATATTCAAGTACAAATTAGCTATATGTGATGAAGCTCCAATCTTGAGCCTCCAATCCCAATATTTTCAATGATTTGCATTTAAATGCTGAATTGGGTCATCTTTGAGTATCCCACTTTCTCTTCCTGTGCTCCAAGCTTCATTCTTCCTTATCCTGAGGTCTTTATCTAACAAAATACTTGGTGTAAATGCAGTGGGTACTCAATAAACATTTGTTAATTGAATAAGTGAAGGAATAAACAAATAGATATATTTACATTCAAATGAATAGCTTAATGCATTTTTCCAGTTTATTGTGGTATTTTAGTTAATTCTCCCATAGTTTTGCTCCCTTTGCCCACATCTCCTCTGCATCCCATTTGTCTATGTCCAAGTCACAGCAATCAATGAATTGCCCACTGAACATGCCAAACACTTCTCCTCTGTTCCCAAGCTGCCCTCTGTGCTGTGGATGCCCTTCTCTCCCACACTCGGGCTACCAAATGAACTCCGCTCATCCATCACTGCTCAGTGTAAATAATACATCTAACCTGTGGATTTTCCACTCTGTCTTTCCAGTCAGTGTTAATTACTTGTCTCCATTGCACTTTATAGATGCTTTATTTTAGAATTTACAATACTGTATTATAATCACTTACTATCAGATGCCTTAGTTTCTTTCTTAGACTTGTGAATCCTAATTCAGACTACATAGCAAAATTACATGGAACTAGAATCTTTGGGATGAAGTCCGAGTATCCTTGATTTAATTTAACAAGGACCTCAGTAACAGTCTGTTGGGCTGGCTTTAAGAAGTCAATTCTTAGAGATTATGTGCTCCTTAAATCAAGGAATGTATGTTACCCAATTGTGTATCCTAAGCTTAGCAAAATGTTGGTTTATGGGAGGTACTCAATACATGTCTATTGACAAAAACTGAATTAATTATAACTTCTTGCCTGGAGCTCTTAAATTCTTGCATTCAACAAAAGACAGGATAAAAGGGGAAAATTGCTAATAAGTGGAATTTTCAGCAGCAGTTTAGGAGATATTTGAGGTCAAAGTTCTAACAGTTGTCTATATGACCTTAAAACAAGACCCTTGCAGAAAGGCTCTTTCCACACCCCAAAAGTACAAGAAGTTCACACCCTAACTTTCATTACCAGTTGTATGAACTGGTTGTGGAAATTATGGCAATCATTTATGTGCACACCAGCTTCCACTCATCCTTTTGAGCTGGTTACCAAAATACAGAGTCTTATAAAATTAACCACCAGGGGGTGAGATGGCTAAGTACTGAACAGGTTATGAGAACATCAAGACATCATAGGTGGGTTTTCTCTTGCCATACTTTAGAGAATTTAAATTAAGAGCTTTCAGAAGTTCTTTGCTGTCTTCTTGTATATTTGAGAGCATTTAAATTTCATGACCAATAACAGAGAATCTACCACTCTAATAAAATAAAGCAATAAAAGTAAACTTCAGAATACTGGTAACTCCTGAGATCTCCTTATCAGAATAACTCAAATGGACTTTGAGAATATTAGCTAGTAGGAACATGAGTAACTGTCAAGTCTTCCTACTTAGTCATATTACTATTTAGTTGCTACTTACGGGTAATACTAACCTTCTGTGTAATTGTACATTGTAAATAGTATAAGATTCCCTAAAAGTAGGTTACATGTCTCATTCTGACTTGTATCTGTCTTATGCTTTCCCAAATTTGGTTACTAGCAGTGTTGAACTGGTTAATATACTATCATTTAATTTTAATTTTATTTTCTTACGTATAAGGCTAATTCAAATTTCTTTTTAAGAAATACCTTAAAATACATGAATATATCAAGGAAAAAGTTAAAGTCTATATAGCAGGGGGAGACTAGAATGACTCCTGTAGTGCTCAATTGGAAAAGGAAGTTACTGAACACACCAAGTATGAATTCATGGTTTTTAAATACATATCCAGATAGTCACAGAAAAAAAGTAGATGTTTGTGTATGCACAATCATATGCATGTACATATATAACACACAAAACTTATATTTCCTGACACTTGAGAGGGCCTAGAAACAATGACATCTAAGAATTGATGAGAGCACAAATATACAGATCTTGGTTTCTAAACACCATTCTTTAAAAAAAGGACCAAAGTCTCCTTGGTGATTAATTCCAGGCTAGGGCAAGAAAACAAGTTGAATTTGGAGCATGCTGTGTGCCATTAAACAAGGCAATACTCAAAAAAGAATGAAGCATGGGCATAGGAACCAGGCTGAAGGAATTCCCAAAGGTTTTAGTCAGAACATGAAAGCAAAAAATAGCAATATTAATAATAGTATTGTCATTTATAATCCACCGAATAAAAGGAGTAATCATAAACCTAAACTTACATAAATAGTTGAATAAACCAATGAATGAGTGAGAAGGAACAGAGCTTTCTTAATTCTAAATAATATAGAAGCAAATAGGGAAATAGAAAAGCCACTGTTGTGGGCAAGACTCACAGATGGATGCTAAAATGAGTGTTGAAAATTTGAGAAACAGGACAACTGCATAGTCTTAAAATACCTCCCCTCCCCATACTTACTAATTACAAAAGGAAAAATCATAGCATGGCAGGAGAGAAACCTAGCAGACATACCTTTACCAAGTGATGAGGTTAACATCACCTATACACTGACATCACCACAGATGAAGTCACTGCAGAATCTTTACTCCTTTTTGCCCACACCAACACTGGCGTTTGCAGTCCCCCTGATTTTCTTCATTTTGTTCATATGTTCCTTTCACTGTTTTCGTGAGGTATTCTTCTGTTCATACAAACATGTCATGCTAGTCTATGCTGGAGTGCATTTTTGCTTTGCACAATCCAAGGAGTCAGAAATCACACCCAAACCAGTTGTCTTGCCACCTCCAAAATAGGTTCTGAATCCAAAAACAAAGATGACACCTGGGGAGGTCTTACACATTTTGGCTAATTTCCCCCCAACTAATAATAATAACCACCTCATAAGGCCATCATGATGATTAAATGAGAGATGTACATGTAATTCTATGCCTGGCACATAGTCAGTGCTCAATAAATCATAGCAACAGCTACTCATGGTAGCAGCACTGCCTTTCTGGGTTGGGTAATGAACAGGCCATAAGTGCTGGGCCCTCCATGACACATGATAGGCTGACAACTTGAATCGATGGTCAGGGGCATTCCCTACCCCAACAACTTCCTCCTCGGCTGTGTTAGATGCTGTGGCTCTTATTCTGACTTCAGCTCTTCCTTGAGAGTCAGGCAGAACATTTCAGTTTCTCGAGCTTTCTGGCTTGTGTTTTCCACATTAAGCTGATTCCTTCAGAACATAAAATAACTGTGGGGTAGCACTGTCACTATGCAAAGTTGATTATGCAGCAGCTGATTTCTTACATGGGTGGGATCACATCCCAATCAGATGCTATTGTCCCCCACAAACCCCTATTGAAATCACACCTGTGTGCTTCTCATAGGCTGTGTCTCAAGGATGACAGACCTCAAAGCGGTGGGTGAGGGAGCTATTGGGGGCCTGATGCCAGTAGGTTTGGAGGCATTCACAGCCAGGTACCTGAGCATCTCTACATGTGAAAGGAAGGTGCCACTCACAAACCTCTCCTCTTTGTGATCCACAGTCCCATGAATAGCTGAATGATTACACTCCCAAGGAGGCTCTAGAGAGATGGTTTCAGCATCAGATGGGATGGGTGAGAAATGTATGAAAAGAAGGTAGAAAAGTTCAGTTCAGATGACTGCAATCACACAGAACTTAGGTATGTCTGTTGCAAAGGGACCTTAGGTTACCTACTTCTAATGTCTAGAGATAAAATGACTTTGAGCTGGTCAAAGTCCATATTCATTTGATATTCACAACAGTCCTGTGAGTAGGGTGCATTATTCTCACCTCCATTTACAGATGAGGAAACAGAGGAAAGTGACTGGCTCAAGGCCTATAACAAGTAAATGACCCAGTTGGGCAAGGGTGATATCAGGGTGTGGCCACAGGGCACAGTATTGAATAAAACACAGGATTAGAACAATGCAAGTGCCTCTCGTGAGTAAGAGCCTCCTTAGATTTTGTGCCCAAGGGGGCCTCACTTGCCTCACTTGATTTCTGGCCTTGAAGCTGGGATATGATGCCAAGGAGTCTCTCTTCCATGTAGACTCCAACCTATAATCCATGCAGATGTCAGAGAAAGATCCCACATACAGAGACAGTGTTGCCCTCTACCTTCACCTGCCTCAAGAAATGTAGTTGATAGACAGTCTCCAAAGCCACTTTTCACAATCCAATCAGCCATCATTTTCATTCACACCAAGTCTATAACCTCCCAGGGTAGGGGGAGGTTGGAACATTCCTGCCAATGCAGGATTTCTCTCAAGGACAAAATTTTCTCTGATGTTTTCACAAGCTTAGCCAAGAGTATCACAGAGCTATTCTTTAGTCTGAAGCCCTTTTTCTTCCAATCTACCTTCCTGTCCTCACTCTTTATGGGGTGTTTAACCCGCATCATACTCTGAACCCTCTTTCTACCTTCATCTGCTCCCTATCACTTTCTCTTTCACAGTTGTTTTTAACCAATGAGTCTCCTGCATGTCTATTTTGCTGTCTAGGTAGGCACACACTACATCTCTCTCTTCTACAGCAGTGTCTCTGAAATATTTTTGACTGGGAACGATAGTAAGGAAAATGTTTCATCATGTTATAGTTTTTAATCTGTGTATATGTGTAGGTAAATAGAATATGAGGAAAAAAATAAAAAGCAATATCCCCCTTTCCTATATGCAATGCATGACTCTTATATCTCATTTTTAGAAAGAATAGTTTGGGTTAAAATCCATAAAATTGCATTCAAGGCCAAATGCAAACCAGAACTGCCATTTACTTTCACCCACGCAGCCTTTGCTGATGACCATTTGACAATAGCGTGGACACTTGATTGTAGGAGGCTTCTTGCCTTGCGTTGACCTTCCTGGGGTCTGCCTCTTGTATAGGCTTCTTTCCCATGAGCTGTAGCCCTGCGTGGGTGAGTATGTACCAGGACATCAGTGAAATGAATGCCAAGTCAAAAGATTTATGGGCAGCGTCTAATTTGTTCCAGTGTCAGGAGCACCCAGAACCAGGAAGCATCCTGACTTCTCAGAATACTTTAGATTTGATCAATTTGAATATATGAACCACAAAATGTGTGTGCATATTTACTCATGTAATGAAAATGCATTTCTTATGTCCCTAGTGAAAACCAATTTCTTAATTGCTCATTTGTTACTTGCTAGGACTTATTATTGGCAAGCAGAGGCAGGTTCTTAAGAAAAAGAAATATTTATTGGACAAAAAACTAAAATTGATAAATTCTACCCATTATGTTTTTGATTAATTGGGCCAAAAAGGATTAAAAAAATCTAGCTCAAGGAATGTCATTTGTCTTCAGGAACATATGCTTTGAGAGGCAGCAATTTACATACCGGACACCATGTCCCTAACCTGCTTGGTCCACTGGCCCATTGTACTTGCTCCATGCTCATGTATTTTAAAGACATGTTAGTGCAGTTTGAGTTGTTATTTCTACCCAACAGAATCTCTCCTAGAGAAATCATCAGAGTTACAGAAAATGATTTATGTGCAAGGATGGTCACCACAGCTTTATAATGGTGTGAAATGAAGATTAACCAAATTTCTAACACTGGGGGGTGGGTGGATGGGGGTGATTCAATAAACCACTTCATATTCATAAGAATATAAGATGTGTTGTCAGGAAATTAAGGCAGGAGCCTAAACTAACTGAACATATAATTTAAAAATCTACACTATAAAAGCATAAAGACCCAAGAGTTTAAACAAATATATTTTAGAACAGTGATTCTTAGCTGGGGTGATTTTGCCACTCAAGGAACATCTGACAGTGTTTGGAGAAACTTTGGGATGTGATGAATGGAATGGGATGCTGTTGTGTCCAGTGAGAAGAGGCCAGGGCTGCTGTTTAACACCCCACAATGCACAGGACAGCCACATAGGACAAGAACGAACGGACTAGCCAAATATGTCAGTAGTGTTGAGACTAAGAAACCCTGTTCTAGAAGCATGAGCTATCATTGTTACCTTCTTATTTCCCCCAGTATTTCTCCATATTTTTTTCAACAATAAACACATATACTTACATTGTTAAGGGAAAAAAGCACGAGCAACATGATTTTTAAAAATCTGTCTAAATAATAAGTCTCAGAGTGTTCACTGGTGTTTAAGAGTTCAAGTTATGTTTTGTTTCTCTTTTTAATTGATCTAACAAATATCCTTCAGACCTTCCTCCCTGGACTGTGCCATGTGAAATACCAGGATTCCCAGGGTTTTTGTTGAGCTCTTTTGGCATCTGTTGCTGTGCAGGTTAATCATTTGGTTTGTGAATCCTCTCTAGGTTCAACCCTACATAAAGGCTGCAAAGCCCATGTACAGTATTAAGTCTTGTGGATTATTCCTTCTGAATATTTCTTGAATCCATTCTTCCTCAATTGACACTGACACCATCTTGGTAGGGATCAGACATACACAGAAAGGGCACAAATCTAGCTTTGTGATCAGTTCCCAGTATTTTGCCAGAGCTGCCTCCTCTGCAGCAAGAAGACATTTCCAATTTCAGATCTGGCACTTCCCATTCAAGATGCTCACTCACTTGACCCCAAACAGCCTCCTCTTTCACATGCAGAAGGACCATCCATATACCCAATCTCCACAATTCCTCCTGATTCTTAAGAATGGCACATCACAGCACAACAGCAATTTCTCTGGAAGCCCCATCCTTCCATTGCAACTCTCCCCACAGCACTGCAGCAGGGAGATGTCAGAATCCTGACCTGTTGCTGCCACTGTTCCTTTGCTCTGCTGCATGCTGGGGGCAGCCCTTCCCCACCTGCTACCACTGGAGAGCATTTTAAGATGGTAACTCCCAGCATCATTAATCCATCTTGTGACTCTCTGCAGGACTCAGGGACAGTCTGGAGATTCTAGACTGTTTGGCATTTCAATAGTCTTTCCATTGACTTCTATGGACTTATCTTTCAGGATTTCTTCAACGTAATTAGCCCTTGTCATATATTTATAAGCTGTTGTTTTTAACAAATTACAGACTTTAAGAAGGAAGATTCTGTTTAGGGGTAGGTAGAGATGTGGGGGTGAGTGAGGGACACATTACACATGTCCCTGCAAAATCACCCCCACCCCTAACTCTGCACAGATAAAGCAGCTTGGATTTCCTGATACACACCTGGTAGGGGACAGAGGTCACATTCCCCCCGCTTCTTTTTTACATGGCCTGCAAATTTTCTCTATTTCTGATAAAGCTTGTGTGGGCTGCTCTATCAAATTTTATTCTTTTAATATCTTTATGATAGATTGATTTTCAATCCTAGTCGATGCAATTTTGTTTTCTTTTTCTCCCAGAGCTGTGTCTTCAAGGCTATTTAGTGGGAAGTTACAAAGGGCTGTATTTAGACCCACTACCCTGGTCCCTTGCTAAATTGAAACTCCAAGATGTAATTTACAAAAGTCTGTTTCGTGCACTTTAATTCCTCCACCCCACCCTCATGTTTGTCTATTTTTCAGATTGTGGAGCAGAGTTAAATGGAAGTAGTTATTATGGAAAACGGGGAGATTCATTCAGCACAATGTTTTTTTGGGAGAAAAATCGTGATTTGAATGGAAAGTTCAGAAACCCTTAGCTTTTACATTTATGTACTTGCTCGAGTGTTGGTGCCAATTTTTCTTTCCTTTGAATGAGAGGTAGGTAATTTGTAGTTGATTGTGCATATACAAGGCAGTGTCTGATGTCTCGTTAACAAACAAAACAACAAATTGCATCACATGTCAGCTAATGACAGATCCTCTTTCCCAGTGTATGGTGATTCTTGAATACTGAGAAATCGTTTTAAAATTTGAAGGGCTTTCTTTTGAAATCTATCTGCCACTCTATTTCGTTGCTCTTCTTTCAGTCTTGATCTTTGAAAGTATAATCTGTACTCATGGCCATGTTCTCACACTCCAGTTATTCCTCACTCACTGGTTGCTGGGTCACCATCACTCCAAGGCCACTTGCCTCCAAAGTCACCATTGAATTCCAAATGGCTTCTTCCAAATCAACCTATTAACATGTTCAAGGGCATATCCTGTCTTTAATCTCTCCCTCCCTCCCTTTTTCCATCCCTCTTCAAAGTTTCAAATGAAAGTATATCTAGACTATACAAAGACTATAAAAGTATATCTTCTCTCTCATTAGTAATATTGTTAATTTTTTTTTCTGTCTTCCTAGACATTAATTATATCTGCCAAAATTTTGACTATATTATTAGTTATTCTAAAGAACCAACGCTTGTTTTTTGATAAACTTTTCTGTTTTTGTTCACTTGTTTTAATATTTGCTTTTATCTTCATTGATACTTACATTTTACTTTTTTTAAAAAGTCTAGTTTCCTGTGTTAAAGGTTGAATGCCTTATTTATTTTTATCTTTCTTGTATTCAGAAATAATGCATTTTACCTATATATTTTTCTATGTTAACATTTTGACCTCAGTTTTATAATTTGACTTATAATATTCTCATATGATTGTTACTTATAATTTGTAATTTCAGTTTTGATTTACTTTTATTAGGGATATTTTTGAAAGTCTCCTTAAATTTTTTTGAAGAAACAATATTTTATCTTTTTCTGGCAGAGTATAATATATATATTTATAAAATTATATTTGTTTTATTGTTCATTGTTCCATTGTTCATTGGTCAGATAATTTGGTCCTTTTGGGATTTACTGAGATTATCTTTGTGGCCTAACACTCGACTACTTTTGTGAGTATTAGGTGTGTTTGTAGAGAATGTATATTCTCTGTTAAGTAGAAAGATTTCTTTCTAGGTTTTTTAAAATTAATTTTTAGAATAATCTGAGATTTAAAAAATTAGGAAAATAGTGTACCTATCTCTTATTTTTTTTAAAGATTTATTTATTTTTGCATACAAGCTGGGGTACAGGTCAGAGGCGTGGGGTGGTGAGAGGGTTCACCAGAGAGAGAGAGTAGGGAGCAGAACAGGCAGATTAACAGAAATACACTGCTGAGGGGAGCAGTGGGCAAGGCAGGAGAGGTCTGCTGCGCCATGTGGGAACCTCCCCGGCTGGTGTCGAACTTACATCGCGGCTGTCCACAGTTCCACAGTGCAGCACTTAACCCACTGCACCACCAAGGAGGCCCCCGATAGTGTACCTATCTTATCCTGCACCCTTTCTCCTATTTTAATGTCTTATATCAGTATGTTTGTTTTAATTAGAGACCAATATTGATGCATTATTAACTAAAGTCCATACTTTATTCAAATTTCCTTATTTAGCTAATGTTCATTTTCTGTTCTAAGATCCCATATTACATTTAGTTGTTGTTTAGTTGTCTTCTTAGATTCTTGACTGTGACAGTTTCTCAGACTTTCTTATTTCTGATGACCTTGACAGTTTTAGGTATTTTGTGCAATGCCCCTCGACCGGGATATGTCTAATGTTTTTCTCATGGTTAGCCCGGGGTTACAGGTTTTTTGGAGGAAGACCACAGAAAAGTGCCACCCTCATTACATAATAGGAAAAGTATATACTATCAATATTAATCATCACTTTTGATGTTGACCTTGATCTCCAGGCTAAGGCAGTGTTTGTCAGTTTTGCTGATTTTAAAACAACACTTTCCTCCCCTTCTTTCCATCCTGTACTCTTTGTAAAGAAGTCACAGCCCACATCTAAGAAGAGAGGAGTTACGCTCACTTTCCACTGCATCCACTGAAATAATTTGGAACTCATTTGCATGGGAAAGTTCTCTCTTCCCTATTTATTAATTCATTTAATTATTAACATCAGTATGGACTCTGTGTATTCATTTTATATATTGGGTTATAATCTAATATTTCTTTATTTTGTTGCTCAAATTGCTACAACTTTAGCCATTGGCACATGTGTTGCTTTGACATTACCCCTCCATGTGCGTTTTCATTTTTTGAGCACTTCTTTACTTCCCAGACATCTTAGGTATTTCCTGCCCACTCTGCAGAACAGCCACTTCTCCAAGGAGCCCTGGTTCCTTTTATTGGAGAATGGTGTTAAAACACAAGTTCTGGGGCCTCCCTGGTGGCGTAGCAGTTAAGCTCTACGCTGTGGAGCTGCAGCAGTGGCAACACGAGTTCAACGCCAGGCTGGGGAGATTCCCACATGGTGCCATAGACCTCTCCTTTCTCACCCGCTGCTCCCCTCAGCAGTGTATTTCTGTCGATCTGCCTGTGCTGCTCCCCACTCTGTCTCTAGTGAATCCTCTTGCTGCCCCACACCTCTGGCCTGTACCCCAGCTTGTATGTAAAAATAAATAAATCTTTAAAAAACAAACAAAATATAAGTTCTGGATGCTAACTGTGATTGTTGTTAGTGGGGCATTAGGTTTAGTTTTTAATTGTATTCTTCAGTGGCTCTATAGTTCAGTATGTTTGTTTTTGCCGAACTCATCTTCTTTCACCATTAAATAAGAATGGAAATAAGTAAAATTAGCAGTCACTCCAGAAAGTAAGGAAATGACTGTAAAAGAAACAAAAGCTAACAAGCAAAAGTTAGTAAAGCATGAGGGAATATCAAATCTAGAATTATATAATAAGAAATCAGAAAAATAAAAAATAAATACACCTTAGGCCCCATCCTCTGGGAAAATAGCAACACTAATAAAATTGAAAAAAGTTCTCTGGCTAATTTAATCAAACAGTTAAAGCTAGTACATAGAACCTAGCATAAGAAAGGAGATAAATAGATTCAGGGGAGGATTCTCAAGAGAAGATACCACTATAAACAATTCAATCTTAACACATTTCAAAATAAAATAAAACTGATGATATTTTAGAAGAGTAAAAACACCTATTGACTCTGAGGGAAAGATGCAACTTCCATCAAGAAACCCATGCAACAATATTATTGAACAATTATTATGTGAAAGGCATTGTTTTAGGCACTTGGAATAAATCAGTAAATAAAATAAATCCCTGCACTCTAGGTGCTTAAGTTAAAAATCTGTTAAAAATTATCAGAAAAGGAAGCAAGCATACTGGAGTTATAAATTAGTATTTTCAAACACTCCCACATTTTATAAAACTCTTTCACCCTATTAAAACAATAGATAATATCTCATATTTTTCAAAGACAAAATTTATTTCCAAAATTTAGCAAATGTTGAGTATTATCTTATATCCCATTCAGCTAAGAGTAATAATAAACCCCACTATACAGTGACTTAAATAAATTAGGAGTTATTTATTATCACAAATTAGGACATCCTGAAATAGTTTCTAGAATTGGCATTGGTTTAGCACTGGTTTAGGGCTATACAATTCTGTTGATCTTTCCTTCATGATCATGAGGTGGCCATTAGATCCAGACTATATATCTGTATCCTTGTCAGGAGTCCTCCTTTCTCCAGAGCCAGAGAAGATAAGTGGAAGAAGAGGAAATTTATTATACAGGAAATTAAAGTGATTTTCAGATTTCTGCTTATGTGTCAAAAATCACAATCAAGTCATATGTCCATTCATAGTTGCAAAGGAAGCTGGGAAACTGAGTGGTTTAACTTTCTAGTCTCCAGAGTTAAGGTAAGAAAGAAAGGTTGAAAGGGATACTTGATGATTCTAACTTCAGTATGTGCCATATATGGAAGCCACTAGACCTATCTCACTAGTAAATATAAAAGCAAAAATCCTTGAAAAACTGTAATAAATGAAATTGGGAAATATAAATGGGAATAATAAATCATAAGCAAGTTGATCTTATCCAAGGAATGCAACAATACCTTAATATGAAGAAATCTATAAATGCATTATGC
>PVIJ01016784.1:0-31531 GCA_004024925.1 Scalopus aquaticus | reverse complement strand
GAAGGAAAAGCGCACAAAATGGAATAGAAAAGAACACAAGGGACCATGGAGATGGATCACGGGTGAATTGGTGGTGGGCTACCCAAGGGGAATACAAAATGTAAAAGACATAAATAACAATAACAATAAAAAAAAGAATTGTTCAGAGAGCATGCCAAGTCAGATCTCTGCTGAGATGCTCTCTCTCTGCTGAGATGCTCTCTCTCTGCATCTATATCTATTTATGTGTCTATCTACCATCTATCTATCTATCTATCTATCTATCTATCTATCTATCTATCTATCTATCTATCTTCATAGTCATCTATCTACTGAAGGATATTAGAAAGTCACAAAAAATACTTGTTTGACATAAAAATAATTTTGAGCTGGGGAAAATTAAGAAGCAGGAAACCCAGGAGAAAAAAAGACTTGTGTTTTCAATCTGAAGTCAGAATATAAAATCTCCTTTTACTGGCGATAAACTTTTATTATCCCAGAGATGACAATGAGGAATCTGCCAACAAACACATCTCCATTAGTTTCACCCCCTATATTTTTCTTCCCACAGTTCACTGCCCGCGGACACTGGAAACGACTTATTTTTTGACATGTTATTTCTCCACAAATGTATTGGTATTTTGTTGAAGATGCTATATTAGCCCAAACTCTATGCCCCCACTTTGATTTACTCTGTATTTTAGAACAATGCTTGCATTAAAAACTATTTTTCTCTTGTATCCACCTTTGGTTAAAGAGTCCCAGTTATGCTCTGGCAATATAACTATGTTAGAAAATTTTATAATGAAATAAATATTTTAGGTGTGAAGACATTTTCTTCTGCAAGCTGGAAAGTGACTCACTGAACTTGCTGAGCCAGTGGTCCTCACATTGTTTCTAAAGATAACACTGGGCAACAAATTTTACAAAAGTCATGTTACTGAAATAAAATTAGTCATTGCCTATCAATTTGTATGTGCTAAACACGAATATGACAGTCAAATTCTAATTTTGGCTCTAGTTTTTTTTGTAATCTGCAATAAATTGATGTTTACATCACGAAATGCATGTCAACAGTAATAGGCCTACGGTTAATACCTGTAAAAAAATCAAGCCATAGACTACTTCTTAGATTTCTTCGATTGTCTTTTGTACAGTTGTGCAGGAATAGAATAGATGGAAGCCAGTTTCCATTGTGCAAAAGCACGGCCTTAAGATTCAGTTTTGAAGAGTCTAGAAAGTCTCCATTCTTGTGGATCATGAGTGATTTCTATGGCATTCATGAGGTCCTCAATATTGGAACAGAATACCAGAGTACTTTCCTTTCTGAAGAAAGGCTCCAACTGCTGGTGGTACTTTCGATAGAAAGTAATTGTGACATCTTCTTCTAAGAGATTCCATTGTTGTAGTCTTGATCCTAGCAAGTCTGCCTTGTTCTTGGATAAGTTCAAATCATGAACCAGGTCGTTTAGTTCTTCCTGTGTTAGTCTGAGTGGGGTTGATGATGCACCACAGTGAAAATCTGGATCATTGCATGCTGATGGAACAGGAGAAGAACAGGTCAGCTCACCCTTGTACTCATCAGATGAATCAAGAGAATATTCGGTTGGAGGTTGTGGAATAGGAAGTCCCTCACCATGTGGAACTGGTCTCAATGCAGATGGAATGTTTAAGTCAGTAACAATCTCAATGTTGACCAATGTGATTGGTCTCTGTAAATTTTGTATAATAGTGAGTACAAAAAACATTTCTTTGAAGTTTAAAAGTAATATAGAATATATCCCTTTATCTCTTTACAAATCTACTTCCCTCATTAAATAGTGAGATAAAAAACAAATGTAGGGTGTCTGAAGTTTTCTTTATACACCTAATTCTTAATGAAAATTGCCCCCAAATTTGATCACTGATGAATGTAAAGCACAGTTTGTTTATATTTTTATAAGATACTTATTTTGAGGTCCATGAAATTTGTCTGCATGTGAAATCTGAAAATAATAGAAATTAAAAGACTTGCCCAAAGAATGCACTTAAATGGTGATAAGGTCATAATTCAGGCTCCCCTCTGTCTGTTAATCTGGTGTCCTTCCCATTCTAACAAAACCCTGACTGTGATCTGGCCAGCCCTTCCTTTAAATTTTAGACCTATAGAGTTTTTCAAATACACTGAGATATTTTTCTAGAATTTCCAAATTGGAACTGTTATGAGCAACAAATTCTACAACTACAAAAGCTGCATGTCTGGAGTTTTCTTTAAGTTGGCAAATCAACTGGAGTAACAATATCCCACTAGCAATGCTTTTATGCTTAGAATGTATTACATTTTCTTATACTCATTCCCTTCTGAATGAGTGACATGAAGGACTAAGGATCAATGTCAATGGTTAGTCATCTTGCTTAATAAGATGTCTTTTAAAAGTTTTTTTTTAATGATTTATTCATTCATTCATAGAAGCTGGGGTGTAGGCCAGATGTGTGAGAGCGGGGGTGAGAGGATTTACCAGAGACAGAGAGGGGAGCAGAACATGCAGACTGACTGAAATATACTGCTGAGGGGAGCAGCAGATGAGACAGGAGAGGTCTGCTGCACTATGTGGGAAGCTCCCTGGCCAGGGATTGAACTCTTGCTGTAGTGGCTCTGGATAGCTTCATAGTGCTGCTACTTAACCTGTTGCACCACCAGGGAGGCCCTGTCTTTTAAAAACATTTTACCTACCTCACTCATGCAAGTTAACTTTGGTCATTGAAGGCACTTGGTTTCACAAGCAATATTATAATATAATCCTCTATATGTTTGTAGCAAGAAAGAAAAAGGCAAAAACAAAGGAACACTGAATAAAAATGAGACAAATGTAGGGAAAAGGCAAACAAGTAGAAAGGAAAGAAGGAAGGGAAGAAGAAGAAGAGGAGAAAGGAAAAAAAGAGAAAGGAGGAAGAAAAGGGGAGAGAGAAACAATATAGTTACCTTTGGGGCTCACACACAGAAAATTATCAAAATATTTAGGTCACAATTTTTTTTCTGAAATAACTTGATGCATTTTAATAGAATTAATTTTATCCTCTAGCAATACTTAGTAATAATTTGCATTATTTGACATTAGGTTTTACTAGAAAACTTCCTGAAAGGAAATTTCCTGAACATCAGTGGAAAAACATAACACAAAATAATCAGTTTACAGAACTAGATATTGGAAATTTAAAGGAAAAAAAAACACTAGATAAGAAAAATCTTGCTAAAATAAGGAAATTTTATGCTACCAGATCCTTATAATAGTGTCATTTTATATTATTTGCCTAATTTTAATTAATTGGCATAACCATGAATAACTGAGTAAAATGAAACATACCCACGAAAGAAACAGATACGATTATTTGATAATGAAGGACAGAAAAATAGTGTTCAGAAAAAAAGAAAGGTGTAAGAACTGTGAAGTAAGCAGAATAAAGGCAGTTAATTTGGTCAAAGAATATGGACAGAATGGACTTGAGCAACTGGAAAATTAAGAGACTTTTCAGTCAGAAACAGTATCTCAGACTTTTGATATGTTCTTGCTGAACATAGAGTTCTGAAAGGAAAATGGGAGGTAATTTCAGATACTTATGTACTATAATCTCATAATACAAGTAAGTAAAATAATTGTTAATGCCTTTACATGATATAAACAGAACTAAATAAAAATAAAATATAACAGGCAGAGAAAGCACATTTACAAATGATCTTTCAAAAGGCTTCAGCAGTATGTAAAGGAAGCAAACCTATTTAAAGCAGATAACTTAAGGAGTATTATCAAAGGGAAAATAACCATCTCATATTTATGCATACAGCATAATGAACTGAAAAACACAATAGGCAAATACATTAGATTAGCATAATTTTATTTCACTATTCAAATTTATAAGCTGAAAATTGATTTTGTTTCAATTACTGAATTCTCTCTGGATTTTGCACATTATATTTTAAATCTATGCTTGCATTAGAATTTATACTGTTCATTATTTTCTATGGACATTTACCATGTTATATAGTTGCGATTAGATGCTGCCTGTTAAATTTGCTATTATTGAAAAATTACTCATAATTACATTTGGCGAACACACACAATTAAATAGACTTAATAATTTACTTTGCCTACTTTAAAATTAAATTTGGATTTTATTATAACACACCCATACTGGTTGACTAAAATTTCCACTATTGCATAGAATCACTGGTCTACATAATCTTAAAATTACTACTAATAGTAGGCATTTATTACTGAACATTTTCTTTTTATGTTTTAAAGATTTATTTATTTATGCATATCAGCTGGGGTACAGGCCAGAGGCAAGGGGCGATGAGAGGGTTCACCAGAGACAGAGTGGGGAGCAGAACAGGCAGATTGATGGAAATACACTGCTGAGGGGAACAGCAGGCAAGGCAGGAGAGGTCTCCTGCGCCATATGGGAATCTCCCCGGCCGGTCATCAAACTCATGTCGCTGCTGCCGACAGCTCTACAGCACAGGGAGGCCCTATTACTGAGCATTCTTTAACCCAAATTTTACTAGAAGAAAGCCATAATTAAGTTTTGAAATTAGAGTTTACCTCCATTCTAAGACCGAAGAAGAAATTTTCTCTCATGATATAGTGTATATATACACGTTGATTTCTAAAGAGGCACACCGAATCAAATGCTATTTTAATAAAAATCAATAATTATTCTGAAAATAAAAGAATACATTTTTTTGTTTCCTATAATTAAATTTTCAGAGAAAACTGGGCACCCTAATTCTGAAAGAAAACTGCCACAATGAGGAGAATGCAAATAACTGACATATTTTTAACTATGCATTTAGTAAACAATGATAACTTTAGCAAATCAAAGAAATGAATTTTGAATACCCCTTTTCTGTATGGTCTGTGATTAATCAAACCAAAGAATGAAGGCAATTTTCTTACTGGTAAATTATGTGCAGGGCCTCCCTGGTGACGTAGCGGTTGTGTGCTGCTCTGTGGAGCTGTCCACAAGGGCAACGCGGGTGCGAGTTCGATGCCCAGCTGGGGAGATTCCCACACGGCATGGCAGACCTCTCCTGCCTCTTCTACGCTCCCCTCAGCAGTATATTTCTGTCATCTGCCTGTTCTGCTCCCCGCTCTGTCTCTGGTGAACCCTCTCAACGCCCCAAGCCTCTGGCCTGTACCCCAGCTTCTATGTATAAATAAATAAATCTTAAAAAAAAGAAATTATTTAAAAAATTATATGTGCAATATTTATTTCTTTACATCCTATTGTCATGCATTAGAAATAATAAATGTTAATTAAATGAGACAAAATACAGTATTAAAGATGGTATTCTAAATATTATCCTACAAATGTCAATATTAATAAATACTGTCACTAACTGTATATAGTCTGGATGACTGTCATAATGACCTGAAGAAATGCAATACAGCAATCAAAACTAATATAAAAATCTGTTTCGTTATTTTCACATTATATAGCTTTCAACATCCATTTTGATGTAATATTCTGTACATGAGAAAGTTTACTCTAAACAGAAAAACTTAATTCCTAGGATTTATTTTTTAAGTTACTATTTGTGTGCTTTTTAATTAGATGACTAGAGTTACAGATAAGAGGTATGTTGTAGACTCTTTATTTATAATTAGTTCTAATAAATAAGGATTAAGAAAAAAAATTAATTACCAGCTTCTATAATCCTTAGGTACCAAGTTAGTTGGTATTGATTACTCTGGGCCAATCACATAAAATATCCTCATCAGAGTAATGAAAGTATATCCTCTGTAATGGCTAATAATTGTTTACATTTTTAAATTCTTCATATGTGACAGTCCCTATGTTATTTAGCTTTCAAATATTCTTTTTTTATTATTATTTTGTAAAGATTTATTTATTTATACATACAAGCTGGGATACAGGCCAGAGGTGTGGGGTAGCAAGAGGGTTCACCAGAGACAGAGCGGGGAGCAGAACAGGCAGATCAGAAATACACTGCTGAGGGGAGCAGCGGGCGAGGCAAGAGAGGTCTGCCGCACCATGTGGGAATCTCCCCAGCTGGGCGTCGAACTCGCATGGCCACTGCCGACAGCTCCACAGCGCAGCGTTTAACCGCTGCGCCACCAGGGAGGCCCTCAAATATTCTTTTTTAAATAATTACACAGTATATAAGGTATTTTTCATTATTATTTTCATTCTTAAGATACTTTAAAGATAACAAAACTGTGGCACAGAGAGCTTGACTGATTTTTTTTTTTTTTTAAGGTTCAAACTTGCAAGTGAATAAGTATAGATCTAAACTTGGGAAGTCTAATGCTAGTATCCTTACCGTCACTCACAGTATGTGTCTGTATTACATAAAAAGGAAAGGATGGCAAAAAAAAAAAAAAAAGAAACTACCTACCTAGAAATTATTCAATGAAATCACCACTCCCATATGCACTATTCCTAGGAAAGCTGTGTAAGAGCATCCTCTCTGGCGTTCTCTGTGGATCAGGCCCACAGGCTCGCCACTATTTCCTCTTCTCTAATTACAATAATTACAACAACCTGTCTTGATAGTTAATTGCCATCAACTGGTTTCTATTATTTTGGGACTCTGTTGTCCACATCACTATCAGTTTGTGCAGCTATGTTATGGTATCTCCCTCCCTTTGTCCAGCCAATAGAGGAAGGTCACCATAGAATTTACTCATTAGGTTGGTAAATCCTTCACAGGAAACTCTTTTTCTTGTCTGTTCTCTCCTGTAGAACACAATAATCTGGTGGGTTTTTCAGCTTTATATACTATGTTCACTTCAGCATGTTTCTTTCCCTAAACCTCTTCATCTCTTTATCATTTGTCATGACATCTACACTTCATATGGATGCACATTTTTTCCCCAATCTCCCAAAAGTTGTCTTGGCTCTGAGTTTGTATCATCTTTTATGATCCTAAATCTTATAAGCATGCTCCCAAATCAATAAATACTCCCTTATCCAAATTTGCGTTCCATAGTTCCACTCAGACTCTCTCATTCCTGCCAGTACATATTGTCTAGATTCTTCAGGCATTTTGAGATATAGTTTATTCCTTATTAGACTGAGCACATCCACAGTGAGGCTATGTTGTAACAGCCCAAGTCATAGAGGAAAAGCAGAAGCTGGGTGGGTTGGGTGACGGCTAACTTTGTGCTACAGAGGGAGACCTGTGCATGTCTTCAAGCCATGCAGCACTTAATTGAGAATTGCGGTTTACTTCTGTAGCTCCAGAAGGCTCTAAAATATTTGATGATTCAAGCATTTTAAATGCATAAATTCAGAAGTCTTCACTCCATTTATGAGGGTCCCACTCTTTTCTAACCAATGTCCTGACCTGGCCACAGAAGAGCTACATCAATTGAGTGTTTCTTGGGAATCTAGTACTTTTATTCCTATATTAGGGTCCCAGAACTCAAATTTTGCATCCCTATAGCTATAAAAGATGAGGGCATTCTTAAATGCTACTAACGAGGCCTTCTGATTTTCACATTTAGCTGTTGGTGAGTAATTATTGTCAGCTTTTCCTTATTCTCTTTTCAAACAATCATTACCCTTAGCAATAACCACGGAACTCCAATATTTTATAGATACTCATTGCCCCATATTTCTCAAATGCTTGATACAGCATACCTAAAACCACTTTCCTATCCACTGGAATTCCATCTCACCTGACCACAGAAATGCTTCCTTTTACCAGGCACTATCTATGTTCTCTCTGTCAGTGTTGATGGGGTTCTCTTGGCCAACAATAGGTGATCCATTCCAAAGTCCCATTTTATGTCTACTTTCTCATCCTGTTGTGGGATAATTTGGAATAGAATTGAGAAGAAGGCAAAGTTGGGATAAGATGCAGTCTCAGTCACTGCCTATGCTGACACCACAGGGAATTCTAAAGCTGAAGAAATTCTTTAGAATGGGTGCTTTTGATAAGGAGACTGGTATTCATATTCCAACATCAACTAGTCACTAGGCGTAAACTTCCAGGAAGAAAAATTAACATTGCTGAAATATTTCTTTTCAGAGGACCTAATTTCCAAGGAGAGCTGACAACTGAAGAGGACTGGTAGCACTATCCCTGGTCAGAGGAGAGAAAATCTCTCAAACTTGATGCTAGTCATAGTGGGGCATCAAATAATCCATCTATAAATCAAAGACTTATCTAGCAAGATAACTGCAATGATGTCATAAGGAATAAGGGAAACTATTACATGTTTGATTTTAATGCATTAGTTTCAGAGTTAACTATGCAATACGAGTGTATATGTTACTATAGGATGTTAAGTATGGTTCAAATCTTAACACAGAACCTTGGACAGAATAGATTTTAAATTTACAAATGCTACGGTTGTTATTGTAGTTTAGGTGATTTCAATTACAAATAACCCATAGATTAAGAGTACTTTGGCATTAGCAATAATATTTCAGTAAAAAGAAGTGCATGGGAACATAAGTATGAGGTAGCAAGATAATTATAGACCAAATCCATGGTTTCATACTAGGTTATTCAAATATTGAACTTTGATATGTAAATAAGTGTTATTAATAATCTTTGATGTTTACTTAGTACAGCCCTTTGATAAGGTTTTATTGAATTTGTTAGAATTAGAATATATAAATGATAGGAAAATATAAATTGTAACTTGAAACAAGTTCTTAGGTGGGGTACTTCAGAAAAATTTTCAATAATTTATTTACATTTCATAAATTTCTGCAACTGAAATGGGGCTAAAGATGAGGACAAGGAAGAGGATAGAGTGAAGTATATGCACATATAGAAGTGTGAAAATACACCCCCAAAGTTATATAGACATTTAAATGACTGACAAATGAATTAAAAAAAATTATTTTGATTATGCCTTCAGTCCCAACTTCATAAGAAAAATGAACCAGTGTATTTTTAAATTATATTTTAATTTATTTTGCATAGAAGAACTGTGGTATAGGCCAGAGGTGCAGGGGATGGTAGTGAGAGGATTCACCAGAGACAGAGTGGGGAGCAGAAAAGGCAGATTTTACTGAAATACACTGCTAAAGGGAACAGCACATGAGACAGGAGAGGTCTGCTGTGCCATATGTGGGTTAGCTCCCTGGCTGGGAGCTAACACTTAGACCGCAGTTTTGATAGTGCTGAGAATTAACCCCTAGACCACCAGGGAGGCCCCCGTTTCAGTGTATTTTTAAGAGCTGTCTATATTGCACATGTCTTTTATAAGTCTACAAATGATTCCATGTATCCTAACATAAAGCTAATAAATGGAAGTTGTTGAATAAAATACACATAGGAAAAAACTTTCAGAATTTTTTAGTTATAAGGTGTGTATGAATAAAATCTTCATTTCTGTTCATTTAATTACTTATTGGTATCACAGTGATAAAATAAGCAAATAGGGACTAATGAAATCATTAAACCAATAACATCGCAAAAGCAAATAAAAGTCCAATTACTTTCATCATAAACTCACATAACTCCCTAGATTATACAGCTAATTTCTAGCTTAAATACATACTAACCTCACATGCACAATTTCTCAGAGGGTAAAAAGGCAAGTTAACTTAACAGACATTTAATCTGCTTAATATCTTAACTTAAAATCAATTCCATAGACTATCCAAGCATTATAGTAGGAATAACAGTATCTTCATAGGGCAGGTACAGTTTTTATTTCTTTAATTGTGTACATTACATTTCTTTAATTGTGTACATTTACATACTTAAATTTCATGTTTCACAGCTTCTTCTTCTAGTTAAGCTATGCTATGCATACTCATGTAGAATCCATACTATGTCCATCCCCATCCATATACCCTTTTAATTGAAACAATAATGCAATGTGGACACTCAACTCAATGACTAAAAAACTCTGAATCTTGGGGTAATTTAAACTAAAGGCACAGAAACTAAACGAGATAGATCTCAAATAAAAGTCTCTTTTTAAAGTTAAATTTAGACCAGTCTATACAGTAATGTGAGATAGAGGTAAACGTTTTGGAGTGACTGGTGACAGAAAGAAATAAGATGACAGGCCATGAAGCTATTTTATTCCAAAAAAATAAAGTTCTAATTTCCTGATATTCTAATGTACAGTTTAGTTATTTTTTGTCTATCTTTTTCTTACCTTGCTTAAATTATATGAGGAACTAATAATTTATATAAATACTCCCATTTACTCAAAATAATTTGATTTTTTTTCTTTATAATAGTCATGCTTTATTTAGTATGTTGCTGAAACTCTTTATAGCTCCACTGTGAACAAAAATTTTGCCTTCTCTGAAACTCCTGTGGTCCATTTCATACAAAGTTGTATATAAGAAGTTCACACAAGTCTTTCCTAGACCATATAGAGCAGGTGCCTAAACAAAACTGGATAAAGATTCTTACTGAAGTAGAGGGAAAAAATTATTTAAAAAATGAAATAAAACATCATGGTGAGTTATAAATCAACTGGAACTCTGATGAGTGGTTATGAAATAGAGATGGGAATTCATTAGATTAAGGATGAATGTAGACAAAAAGCACAATGAGGAAATGTTCAAGGAATAGTGAATATTTAATCTTGCTTAGGATATGAGAGAACACTGAAAACTTTTATAGAAGACCCGCTGCCAGAATGTAGTGGGTCTGAATGTCAGTCTAAGAAAGTTGAACCTTATGTAATAGAAAAACCAATCTGGCAGTTTCTGGAACTAACATATGACTTGGTAATTCAAGACCAGTGCACGCAAACATTCAAAACAGTTTATCTGAAGTAGCCCCAAACTGGAAACAACCTAAATATTTTTACCAGATTAGTACTTTGGAATATATGTAGAAAAGAATAGTACTGAGCACACACTACTACCGCAAGACTATGCAGAAAATTATGCTAAGTGAAAAAAAGGCCCAATGCCAAAAGGCTATATGCACATACTCTCTGGTTCCATTTTACAATATTCCTGAACTTATCTAAATACAGAAAAGGAGAATAGATTAGTAGCTACCAAGGATTAGGAGAGAAGAGTGCTAGAAGAGAAGAAAGTGAATGTTGGCTTTAAAGGACAGCATGAGGGATCTTAGTGGTGATGGAAATATTCTATCTTCACTGTACTAGTATTAACTGTGAGAACTCGAAAATCCCTACTGTGATAGAATGTATGGTTTTGTGAGAAGTTCATTTTGGGGGAACTGGTTAAAAGATACACAGAATTAGCTTTTACACTATTTTGTTCAACTGAATATAAGTCAATTATTATGTTAAAACACAAAATTTAATTTAAATGTCTAACAATAAAATTAAACATTACCCAAAATTAAATAAATTAGCAAATTTCTTATGAATCTCCCTGGGATAAATCTGGATATGTTCAACTATGTGGGTATTTTCCCCTAAAAATTGGGCAAATATACATTGCTTGCTATATAAAATTCACTAACAATTAACTTTAAAGATTGAAATAAACAAGTGTTTCTAAATATTCATTCTATCTATGATTTGTATTTTTTGACTTATGATTAGTAAATTGATTTTTATATAGCACAATATTCAGAAAATGCATGTATTATACATATAATAGAAATTTTAGAAAATCATTTCAATATCAGTTTTATAAACGTGACTTTCATATACTTGTTAGTGAAACTTTGAGAACTGACTTGGTAGCTCACAGTGAATTTTCCATTCCTGAATTCTATTGCTACTTTTGAAAACTGCAAACATATGGCTCCTGTGATAAATTTTTTGGAAGATTCATTCAACTTAAAATGCTGCATTCTTCTTTCTTTAAAAGAAATGCTTTAGTCATCAGAATAGTGTAAGATCAATGCAACTTTCAAGAAAATAAACTGTGTCTAGATCACTTTTGAATCATTAAATGTTTATTCAATGTAACTAACCAAAAGAGGTAATACATGTGTAAACATCAGCTTAAACATAGAATTAAGAGTAATGTTTCCAGACTTTACTTATATTATGTTTAAAAAATAGAAGTAATAACTCTCTTGGGAACTATATCAAGAGAACCTCCAAGAGAATCTGTAGGGAGAAAACACAATTCTTGAGTGGGTTTTTGTTTGAATACACCACATTTTACATTCACTTATTATCTGAAATATTCTTTCTCTTGCTTGATTCCACTATAATTGTTTTAATAAATGTGCATTTGACAGCTCATTACACATTTCTTTTTTCTCTGTAATTTATTAATAACATTATATTTATTGTTACAGTATTATAATTAATTATTTATTATCTTATTAAACAATCTTATTAAAGCAAGTTACAGCATGTCAAAATTTGAGAAATAAAAATATCTTTTCTTTCTTTAAAGAAAAAATACTAATAAACTTGTTGGCCTAAACCAAGATGCCACATTTTGTCCTGGGATAACCAGTAAGACAAAGTTCATAAAATATCCAAACAGGTCACTCTGTTGCTTTTCCTTGAAGTCTTTCCTGCCCAAACTATCTAAAATTGTCACCTATCCTCAATAGATTTTCCCCTTTTCAGCTATTTTCTCTTTACATTGTTACTTTCTCATATATTATATATATTTTTTACTTTAGTTGATTTTTATGTTCTCTCCTTTGCAACATGGTATGTGGCAGGAACTTTGGATATTTACTTATGTATATATTTTAAATTTCTACTGAAGTATATTGATAACCTACTTATTTTGAGAACATAAATTTAAATTGAAACCTTTTGTAAAGAATGGGGCTGAGAATCACATGAAGAATTTAAGGGAAATTTCTTTCCTTAGATCTATTCCACATGACCTAACAGTTACAGCTATGTAGTATATAATAAAACACATATAATATCATATAAATGCAATATATATTATTGTTGGATAAATGAAAGAATGATCAGGAATTTCCACCCTACCGCCACTAGCAATAATGATAGACTCCTGCGGTCTTACATGAGTGCCTGGTGGTGGGCATCTGGCTTAGGGTGCGGGCTTGCGTGAGTGGGCACACCTGGGCCTGGAAACTGAGGTTATAAAACAGCAGCAGCTGAGATCAGAGCATGGCAGCAGAGGACTGTGCAGCGGGGTGCAGCAGAGGGACTATGAGAGAACAGCAGAGTCCAGAGAGACTGAAGATTCGCCAGGGGTTGGGGCCTGCCCGCCTACTGCCCCCCCCCCCCCCCCCCCCCCCCCCCCCCCCCCCGCCTCCCTGCCTACCCTGCACCAGGTTGCCTCACTACAAAAGATCATTAAAAGCCTGATAAAGCCACTGAGGGCTCCAGGACTCCTCCCTTACCCTGCCTGTATCATAGTAAACCTGCCCTGGGGCCTTCCTGGCACTACAACCATATGAACATTATATAATGATGTTAATAAAATGATCCCTACCTGACCTATTTGGTATCATTTATTGAATTAGAATTCAAATGAGGAACAGTTACAATTCGCTTGTATCATTAACCATTTTAAAACAGCAAAAATTTAAAAGTTCCACCATTTTTAAATCAAATCTTACATGATTAAAATATTTAAACATAAAACCATTGACTTTTCTTATTTCTGAATAGAGATGTAAATGTTTCCTAAAAATACAGTTAGAAAAAAGCTATTCAGCGTTTCTTCAAAAATAATGATTTGGCTCAACCAAGTTAATTTTATTCCAAAAACCAGGGGATTGCTCTATATTAGACTATATGTCGATATAACTGAATATGTTAATAAGTTGAATAATAATGACAATATACTTCTAGCAGTAAATTGTAGACCAATTTTTATAGCATGTGCATTCCACATATTTTATGTGGTTTTAAGTAAACTAGATCTATCTTATGTCATCATATACAGTTGAAATCAATACAATGTATATAACAGAAAATGGTGAACCACTATAGGTATCACTTATTAAACAAGGAAAAAGTATTCCTACTAAAAATACTATTTAACAACTATAAAGGCCATTCAAGTTTATGAAATACCCTTCTCAAACAACACCAATTATATTTTAGAAAACTTGAGAAGCCAAAAAGTTACAAGTCCTTGTATAACGAAAAATGCCATGATTCACTGAAGTAGTATCTTAGAAATCTATCACTCTGTATCTATCAATCATAATTATTGTCATGAATATATGTTGATGTACTTAAATATAGTAAAGATACAGTCAAAGAAAACATATAAGCTGAATGTGTTAGTGTGTGAAGAGGTATATATATGAAGAGGTATATATATATATGTGTATGTGTTTGGGGATGCTTTTGATAGGTAATGTGTGTGGAATTATTTAAGTAAATTATGGAAAGTATTTTCAACAATAAGTAAAATACTAGAAAATCATTAAAATGAGCAAGATTTGTAATTATCCTCATGGAAATTTATTGTTGGTTGATAAAGGCAATTAAAAATATTACTTATGTCATGTTTTCACCCAAATCAGCAACATAAATGTACCTCTATTAATTAAAAAAATTCTGATCACTTACATAACATTAAAATATTGAAATCTGCAGGATAGTGCTGGCATGACCCTGTAATTCTATATGAATTGCAGTGAAAGAGGAAAAAAATTTGTGGACAAAAACCTGTTTATTATTCAGTCCTAATTAATGGTTTTTCTCAGCAGGCTATTCTTACAGTTCATGGTGTGATAATAACAATCTACTGGTGTTACTTTGGTGAAGGACTTTTAATTCTGTTTAAACTCAAGATAACCCTTAATACAGCACTTTCCAAATCATAGCATAGCAGGTTGTGCCTGCCTTGTCTACACCGTAAATGGCTTTTCATTCTTCCAGGGGTTCCTAATGTACATGCATAGATCTCAGGTGCAGACCATGGACAGAATTCAATATACTTATGAATATAGATGAAAAAATAAGTATAGCTTTGCTTTTGCTAACCCTTAACTGAAAGTTAGTATATTTTTGGAAAATAAATGCAGACTACAAACATCAGTAGAACCTGTGACTTTATCATCAGCAGAAATCACATATATTTTTATAACAGGCTATAGTTTTTTCAGGCATCTCAAATGTTTAGATTATTTCACTTTTTTAAGTTAGGGTACTGATTGGAATTAAATACTATTATTCAATACATAAATCCCACATGAAAAGTTGATCATAGAAAAAATTTATATCCATATAAAAATAACTAAATAAAACATTTTTTATATCACAAGAACTTAGGTGAAATGGAAGTTAGAACGCCTTTCTGCACTGCAGGTCACTGAGCCTGGCAATCGAATTAACATAGTTTGCTGTGTTGGCAAGGTTTAATTTGCTGCATTATGAAGCTGGTATAGCAAAATCCATTCACCCAAATAGTGCATTTTCTTATTCTACAGAATACAAAATTCAAAATGAATAACCAGTTACATAGTAATGCTTGAATAGCAGAAACATTGGCCTGATTGTAATAAATTAAAGTTATCTTCAGTTTTGTTAAAATAATATAACAAATGCCATTATTATTCCTAGGAGGTGAGTTAAGTGTGAAAACATAGATTAAATTTAAAAATACCCTTTATTTAACAGTTAACATTGCAAGTTAATAGAACAGTTTTTCAATTATATATACAAACTTTTCTATATAGTTGTTCTTAATTTTAAAATTCATTCCCTATTGTACAAAATAATAAAAAATATATATTATATGTTATATAATGTTCTGGCTCAGCTTCCTGATTTTTAAATTTGTCTTTCCCTCAGCTGAAGGATGTCCTGACATAAAGGACTTGTGCACAGTAAAAGAAGAACCCATCTTCAGGTTTTGTCTTAATTCTATCCATTTCCTGGATAGTAAGTCCACTTCTCGAAATTATCAAAATTATATTATATATGTTCTGTTGAAGATCACATGGAATTTAGTTAGTTCTACCTAACCCTTCTGTCATCTTAGTTCATTTCCAAGTATGTAATAGTCTTGCTCTACAGAATGTCTATTATTTCTCTAGGTTGCCATTTTCTTTTCTCCTCTTCTCTAATGTGGTTTCCTTCACATTCAACAACATGAAATAAAGTACATGATAATGACAAACTGACAATATGATCCTGTACCCAATGCCAAAAAATGTCACTGATAATACAAAGAAATCTATTAGCAAGACAAGTCTTTTGGTACCTTTGGTTTCTGTTTTTTAACCCCTTTATTCCAGCTTCTAAAATCAGTGTCATCCAAGTTCTACTCTACCAGTTCTATCTTACAAAAGCAAACTATCTCTAGATACCTTCTCTTCAGTTCAATTCTCAGCCAAATGCTAAAGTTCAGAGGGTAAAAAAGGACATGCATGACAAATATTATCACACATTGCAAGGGGGTAAGAAGTCAGAGATCTAAATGCATTAAAACCAATACATTACATACAGTATTTTAGAGTAAGTATAATTATGACTGATTATTGATTTTATTTTAAATCTTAAATATGAAATAATATTGCTATACTGTTGATATGACACACACAACTCAATTCTAAATTCCTTTTACATAATTAAATAAGTTTCATAATAAAATCACCTCAAATTGATTAATAGATTAATTTCCCTTTTCAATTTAAAAATATTTACTACCACAAATTAAATGTTCATAATCAATAGAACTAAATATTTATGAAATATATATTAATCCATTATTTCAATATATTTTCTTGAATTCTAAAATAGTGACAAATAAAAATAAACCACAGTGAGCATCAAATGAATAAAAATAATGTGAGAAATGTCTTTTAGGTAGACAGGGCTGGTGGTCATACAACAGCATAGACAGTAAATGCCAAATAATTACTTATTTAAAGTGGTGACTACAGTGTTATGTGAATTTACCCCAATTAATTATTTAAAAAGTTCATTTCCACCATTATATTTATCTTTTAGAAATGCCTCAATAGATCATTGTAAAATAAAACAAATCAAAATAAAATGTGATTTCAAAAATGCACAAACAAGTTATCCAATTTTGACAGTCATTTAATATTTAATGGACTATACTCTCACATTCCCTGTATTGATTCTCTGTATTGATTAGTCTAATTGACTAATCAAAAGTATGACTAATCAAGTAATACTTGAATATCAAGTAAAATTAATGACCATTTTATATTAGTTTATCCATAAGTATCTAACTAAGAATTCAAGGCAACGAATTAGAGAATGTTGATTGTGAAAGCAATTATAGCAATACAATGATCCCTGGGTACATTGAATGATCACAGTGTACTAATTCCTTCAGATGCATTATTTTCAAACTTTATAAAAACCCTAATATGTATTTATTGTCATTCTATTTTGTATATGAGTAAACTGTGGTATAGATAATTCACATTAATCCTACTGACCATGATCACAAGACTATCCTTGGGTCAATTTGTATTTAACAGATATCTCATGATCATTTCATTCAAGCCCAGCTTCATTTCAGCAATTTAAATGGCCCTGTCAAAATAAAATGAGAACTGCAGGTTTCATTCAGCAATATCATTTTACTCCTTGTTCCTCTAGCTAGTATCTGTCCTGGGTGGAACTGTTGCCTTCCTGGTTGGCTTCTTATCGTTCTTGCTCACTTCTTTTGCCCCTTTGCTAGCTTCTGGCTATTTGTAGTTACCGACATCTGTGGGATAATCATAAGGCTCCATTTTTCTAGACCTCTCTGATATTTAAAACTATTTCTCCTGTTGGTTCATCAAATAGGTACTCTGAAAATCCCTTCAAATAATTCATTATGTGAGCTATTTATGACAACAAATTCCAACAAAATGAAAATGCATGTGACAATTTCATTGAAAGTACACTTTTAATTTTTTTCTATAAATTAGCTATAAAAACTTTCTATGAACATAAGAAGATAGATTACATATTTATAGAGTAACATTAAAAATTCTGAAAATAGGGCCTCCCTGGTGGCGCAACGGGTTGAGCCCTGCACTGTGGAGCTGTTTGCAGCTGCAGTTTGATGCCCGGTGGGGGAGATTCACACATGGTGCAGCAGACCTCTCCTGACTAGTCTGCTGCTCCCCTCAGCAGTGTATTTTGGTGGATCTGCCTGTTCTGCTCCCCACTCTGTCTCTCACCGCCTCACACCGCCTCACACCGCCTCACACCTCTGGCCTACACCCCAGCTTGTATGCATAAATAAATACATACATCTTTCAAAAAATTCTAAAAATAATATAACCAAGTTTCTAAATGATTGGAAAGGGATAGTAAACTTGCATAAAAATTAAATGTGTGTATATGTGTGTGTGTGTATTTAGCAAATTAAAAAGACAATGTAATAGCCTTGCACAAAATATATGAACAGCCAATTCAGAAAAAGAAATGTTATTTGAATTACCAATGTTTTAAAAAAAAAATTCTCATTCTACAAACTTAACTGAGAAATAGAAAAATTATATATCATTATGTAATGTAATTTTAGGCCATTGTATTAGCAAAATTAAAAGACCTGAAAAAATAAAAGTTACTAACTCATAGAATAATTAGTAATGTAATGCACTGATGGAATATGTATACTACTACAACCACTTTGCAGCGCATACTGGCAATATGTAATACAAATTTTAACAGTCCCTTAGATTACACTTTGTAAAGTCTCTCACATGTGCACAGGGAAACATTTATAAGCATTGGTGTTCTGATAAATGTTTAGCAAACAGCTAAGTGTGATTCCAACATGATTTTCAGTTATTATTTTTGTTTGTATAAACAAGCAAGAAAAAAGTGGAATAAATAAGATGGATACTAGGATTTCCCTCATTCATCAACCATGTGAGCATTTTCATTGCTGAATCTGGCAACAAATAGCTTTTAACACTGGAAGAAAATTTCTTCATATGTGTGCCCGTCACATATAAAGTCTCACATACCATATCATTTATTTTAACCTGTATCAGTAACATTTTCCTTTACAGTTTTAAATCCAAATATGACATACAAAATAATTAGAGTCTTATCTGCATTGATTGCCAATTTCCATGGAATAAATACACTCACAATAAATAGTTCAATTCAATCTGACAACATGACACCAATGAATTTAAAATTTGGGAGACATGTGCAGCAATAAACCAGTGTATGGTATTTTACTAGACAAATGCAAGAAATGAAACAACTTATAGATTTTATATCATAGCAAAATAAAATAATTAGGATGTGATTAAATTACAGCACCTATTACCTGTGTTTTAATAAAAGCCCCTGATTTATAAGTTTATATAATTCAATTTTTAAAAATTATTGTGTTTGATATCATTTGCAAGATTTTTGAAAAGTTAACAATGAGTGGGTTGGGGGTAGGTTCAGCATGCAATTGCATCTAGACTATCAGTGCAAAGTTACCTGTGATTGTGAGATATCAGAAACATACCACTTAAAAATAATTGGAGAGTGGATGACTCAATTGATAAAATAGATTCATTAAGTAGTATAGGTTCTCAATAATGAATAAATTGATTACTTCAGTGCCTAGTCTTTTATTATTTTTATGAATAATATAACACCAGACTATACAATGGATTTGTTCACTGACATTGACTATTTTAATTTAAATTATTTAATTATTTATTTAAGATTTATTTTATTTATTTATGCATACAAGAACTGGGGTGGAGGCCAGAGGTGTGGGGATGAGAAGATTCACCAAAGACAGAGTGAGGAACAGAAAAAGCAGATCTACTGAAATACACTGCTGAGGGGAGCAGCAGGCGAGACAGGAGAGGTCTGCTGTGCCATGTGGGTTAGCTCCTTCTCAGGAGATCAAACTCAGACCACAGTGGATTGCAATAGCTTGATAAGCCTGAGACTTTAACCCCTGCACCACCAGGGAGGCCCTGGAGTTGACTATTTTAAATTATTTTCTTCAGGAATAGCTCTATGATGATTAATAGAGACAGAGAGACAGACAGACAGACAGACAGAGACAGAGAGAGAAAATTATTTGAAAAACACTTTCAGGGCCTCCCTGGTGGCGCAGTGGTTAGGCGTTGCGCTGTGGAGCTGTCAGCAGCGGTAATGCGAGTTTGACACCAGGCCAGGGAGATTCCCACATGGTGCGGCAGACCTCTCCTGCCTTGCCCGCTGCTCCCCTCAGCAGTGTATTTCTGTCCATCTGCCTGTGCTGCTCCCCACTCTGTCTCTGGTGAACCCTCTCGCCGCCCCACACCTCTGGTCTGTACCCCAGCTTGTATGCATAAATAAATAAATCTTTAAAAAAGAAAAAAAAAGAAAAACATTTTCAAAATGGACAACAGAATAAAACATATTTTACAGTTATTTACTTTTCATTTATTAGCAGACCTTAATTTTCTTTTACTACCTCAAATATTAATTCCATCTGCAGTTTCTACTTGTGACACACAGCAATCTTGCGATGATAAATACAGTCTGCAAATGAAAATCATTCATTAAACTCTGGGCCCAGGACTGACTTTAATATCCAGACTTTTATGTCATAAACTACAAACAGATCACGTCAATCCCAACAATTTAATATTAGTAGTTAGGAATTCTAGTAGTAAATAAAAACAAAACAAAATAAAAATTAAAAAAGATATCAGTGAGTGCTGCAATCTAACCTGTGACTTAAGTTATACATTATAAGTAAACTGCTGATTGAAACATGAAATCCCTATTTATTACCAATATTAAGTTGCTAATTTTTCATATTACCTTTGACTGGCAAATATACTGCTTACAGGGTCTTCTGTCTTGCATGTTTCTTAATTTTTATGCAAATTTGTTATTCCTTATCAATCACTTAGAAAAAATCCTATTTCCAATGCTGACAAAAATATACAGTAGACAAATACACATACAGGAGTATGTATAAGCAGTGTGAATTTAATGATGGGCTCTCTTAAAGGGTATAGTTATAATGATAGCTTTACAGATTCTTTAGTCATTAATATATAGTGGGACTAGAATGAATCTTAGTAAAACCTTTCTGCATTTGAGATCACCAGGCCCAAATCCCAGAATTACTGACTCTTCTCTTACACAATCCACATCCAGCCATCAGAAAATCTTTTCTCAAATATTCAAAGCATCATCAAATACCTCCACTTTTTACTATATCCAATTTATTCTAGGCTTTGTTTTTTTATTATGGTTATTTAAGGGATTCCCTGGTTCTAATTTGTTTATCTTTAACCAAAATCACTCTTTTCCACAATTACAATATCCAATGGCATTCTATTATAAATATAAGGAAATGTTTTTCATCACCTAAAAGTCCATTCATAATGTTACTGCTGCTTATCTCCATGTTTCCATCCTGCTCCTTCTCATTAAGCAAACTGAGAATAACTGTATCTTCCATGTCTCAGCTTAGTGTTTAATAAATATTTGCTTAATAAGTGAATCTCATTGACTATACAGATTCAACTGATGAATAATAATTGTTTAGTATATATTTAGTATCCCTATCTTTATGTTGTTGTAACAGAACTAGAGAGGTGATTTTAATCCAGAATTAGAGCTTCATACCAATAATCATAATTACCTTTCAGAGTTGTGAAAGAGGAGAAAACATAAAATTAGAATATAATTATAAACAACAATAATTATCTTTTTCTTTAAGCCTCTCCTCAAATGCTACAGACTATCAAATATTGCTGCAGAAGATAAAATCCAAAGATATATATTCACTTTCAAATAAAGGTTTGGAATATGGGTCATGGTAAAAGTGACTAAATGTTCAGTTTTGTGGTCATATCAAACCACCCACTCCCCCTTGCACTAGTCTTGAATTCAGGGAGAAAAAGGTACAAAAATGAATGCATTCTTTTCTAAATAGAGACTTGTGAAATGTGTGGATATTTTTTAAGTATTCACTCTGCTTTAGAGCAGAGTGTTCTAGGTAAAATAAATGCCAAACATATCATAAGTAGCACAAGTACTGATAGTAATAAGCTCAAATTTTATATCTCTAAATCTCTGGAAGTATTCATAAAGTGATAAATAATTAAAGAAGAACATTTTAGCTTTACTCAGTGAGATTCTAGTAGTGAATATACTATACAAGGAGCATAAAACTTACATAAAACAAAAGACAAGTTAGAGTGAGATCCATTAAAATGATTCAATTTTATTAAAGGTGTGTCTATTTAAGTGTAATAGAGGTTACACTGTGTAGCACACAGCATTTCTTTCTGTGAAATCACTATGGAAACTGCCACCATAGATCATAAACTCTATGACCTTCTATTATAACACTTATTTTGTATGCAGTTTTTTTTCCTTCTTGCAAATCTTTCAAAGCAGCATGATCAGGAAATATTCATATATCCCTATAAATTTACTTAAGAGAATATTATAGGTTCAGTCGTGAAAAAGAAGGCCTTTGAACTTTGTGACTGATAAATTTTGGCTAATTTTCTTTCCAGCTTGAGTTTTAAGAGCATGGATTATTTTTCTTTGAAATTCTTCCCTTGTTCAGAAGAATCAATATAATTTTGCATTGCCAATAGCGTTATTGGATTGACACACATGACTGACTGAGAGGGAACCAGTGCACAGACTAAGGCAGGACAACCAACCCTGTTAAAAATAACTTTCTCATGCAATGACTTTGTAATGAAGGATCACTAATTAGCAACACATACAGATATAAGCAAATTTATTCATATCTTATTTTCCAATCAAAAAAGTTTAACAAACCATCCAAATGTAGTGTAAGTAAAAGGTGAATACCTAAACCTCCTTTTCATAGGTTGAAAATCAGATAAACTCAAAAGCAATATTTCTATTATATTTATTTTCTAAATTGTACACATAAGCTATCTTATCTTAAAATGTCAGGTGGTTTTAAGCTATTATTACTCCATTACATTTTCAGGTTTATGCCACTGAATGTGTCTGTTTTAAATGCTATTTTCACAAAGATATTTTATTTCTATAACTTAACATTTTTATGGTTTATATTACATCATCTTAAACTCTAACGTGAATCACTTTCAAGATTGCATACTCTTAACTTTTCATATGTAGATTTTTAAATTGCTAATTTAATGTCAGTAACCTGTCATGTGTTAAGTATCTTTACAGTCATGATGGATATTAAAAACTTCATATCTGATAGATGTTAAAATGGATTCTCTTAATCATGAGTACTCATTACCATACTTTCAACTTATTTTGTTTTTTACACTGAATTATAGTAATATCTTTTTCCCCTGAGGATATTTTCAATGGGCAATTAATGCTTGAAGACATTGAAGATAATCATATGAATCTGTTGACATGTCCACTGCCATCAGGCCCTGATATTTATATTTTTGGAAACATATGCAATTTAATATCAAATTTTACAGTAATTCAAAATATTAAAACAATTTGAGAAATATGTAACGTAATTTTCACTTAACTCTAATAATAATATTGGTATTACAACGTCAATGGACTCTATATAATCTTACCTATGTTACTTTTATTAATAGGAGGCCACATACTATATCATAGATAAACTTTTTTAAGAACACCAAAGTTGTTTTTACAAAATTTAAAGCTTAATAAGAAAGAATACCAAGAAACTCAGTTGTTTAACTTCAGAGCTAGAAGAATTTGTAGAACAAGTAGTTCTACATTGAGGGAGAAATATATGACTAATCATCTGACAGCCTATGAGTGAGTAGAAGGTGAAGTCTTCAGAGAATAAAATGAAACAATGCAGAGAAGCAAAGTGTCTGGCCCATGGGACCTGAGGCAAAAGAAGAGAGACAGAGATAAAGATTTTCCTGTGCCCAGGAGGCCTAGATCTTAAATTTTAACTGCTTCACATACATTTTTAGGGTAATTTCCCTTCTTAAGTGTTTTTCCATATTTTTTTTCTTTTGAACAAATCAGACTGAATTGGAAATATACAGTTAGAAAAATGCAATGTGAACAGATTTTCCTCAAAAAGCTTGTACCGGATAAATCATTTAATTCAAATTTAGTTGTGGATTTTGTGACTATAGAATTGTACTGAATTCTGCTGCCTCAGTCCCTTTCAATGCATTTCTGAAAACTACTCACTTTAAGAGTCTTGGCACATTTGGAATTATTTAGAGCATAACCATCTTTAGTTTGGCAAGAAAATAAGAAAAAGGCTTCCCGGAGGAACTTACTAGATTTATTGTATCTGGTGTCATGATATCCATGAAATAAAATGTCATAAACACTGGTCTCATCCTAACTCTTCACCTAATCTCAGTAAGCAGCCTAAATTGAAAAATTAGGTATTCACATGCCTTTCCCAGTTGTTGCCCTTTAATTCCAAAAATGGATACAACATTGAAAATACAAAATATTTATTTTTTATTTCTGCTCATGCTCACAAACTTACTACAGTTGGCAGCTATAATCATGTTTTTTCATAAAATATGATCTTCTACTTGACTTAAGTAAATCTATTTTCTTTTGTCTTATTTATAGTTTTCCCGATTTCACCTAGTAAGGACTGTCTTCAGGGAGTGCTGTGCCCATCTCTGGTCTCTGAATCTGTCATAGATCACTAATCTGATAACCATAACTCAGTTAGCTATCCAGGAGACTCCAGATCATGCAGTAGCACACAGGTGAATTCAGGAATGTATTGCTTTCATTGCAACCAATCTGAGGAAATTGCTTTAAAACTATATTTACTGATTTGATTACCCCAAATTTTACACTGCTGTGCACAAGATCTGGAAGAACAATTGCGTGCATTTGTCACCTCTATTTTGAAAGTATTAGGTAGAAACATTTGAACCCTCTCACTGAAAAGTGCTATGAAAGGTATGCCCAGGGTGATGATATGAGGATATATAATTATTTTGCTGAACTGTATGCTGAAAAACATTACCCAGATTTGAGGAACTCAAAGGCCCAATGTAAAATTATGAGTGAGGATAGAACAGGGATTTTTAAGTAAGCAGTTGCTAGAGAGGTCCTTTCCATGTCAGTTAGTTTACAAAGACTACTGGGAGTCACTGAAGGAGTTTAAGCAGGGAAGTGAACTGACACGTGAACTTTTACCATGATGCCTCTATGTAGTCAGGACATCAGATTATCAAATTACGGTGACAGTAGATTTTATTTAATATTGTATAAATCATATTAATACTGTAACATTAATTAAGAAGAATTCACTTTCAATTATGCTTTCCTTTGTAATTTTAATTAATCTAATAATTTTTAGGTTTTTGAGTCCAGGTCTTCCTTCCTTTTGTTTATTTCTTCCAATTACTTGGAAGTAATACATCTGTTTATTAAAACAAAAGACAAACAAACATCAACAGCATTTCTAGGAAGGTAACTGATGAGATGGGTATGGGTCTGGCATGAGCCATTTTAAATTAAATTTTAATACCAAATTCCCAGGCCTTGGAATCCCTAAAGAATAGGGCAAAATCCCATGGAAACATAATTAGTCTTGCCAAGACTTTTGGCAGGATCTGGAGTATAGATACTCATTTCTTCAAACAAAACCTTGACATTGCAATATCCATGAAAAAAAATGGATAAACATCAGCAAGTAACCAGCCCCTGTATTTTATTTTTAAAAATAAAAACATTTTTATTAGCTTGCATGATAAATAGTCCACTTTAAAATCTTAGCAGAGTAAAAGTAAACATATAACTACTTTACATAAAGTGTGAGATGAAAGAAGGGAGAAAAAGTGGAGGGATAAATAGAGGCATTAAAAAAATGACCCTTTTAGTCTAATAGATGGAATAAGAGCATTCACAAATTCCATTATTGATATTTGACATGTATAAAACACCAGCATATATATATGTTGAATGTTGAAGTTGACATATATATATAACATTCTAATAAACATTCTGTGTTATTTATACAGATATTTGTGTAATTCTTCTGTTTATTAAAAACTAAACTATCAAGACGTATCCCAAATCCTATAATGGTTGTGCCTCAGACACATAACTTAGTTCATGACAGTGTCCACTATGTGTATGTACAGACATTTATGTATGCACACATATATGAATATACATATATACATATGCTTGCAAACTGTTAGAGACAATGAAAGGGCTAACAAAATCCCTTGATACATTTCATAAAAATAGCCTAACTTTTGTGTTCCCAGTTTTGTTGGGATCTTCCAGTTCTCTTTCTCTCCCAGAAGTATAGGAATGTTATGTATGAAACAGACTTTTATATCAGTAAACGTGAATGTCTTCCCCCATTACAGGAAGAAAACAAATGTTGGTATCTTTTTAATGCTCTTCTATTTTTATGCTGATTTCCTCTATCTAGAAAGCATATTTTCCACTTAAAACACTAAGGGAAATCAAAATGGCAGGCAACACAAATGAGAATAGCACTGTTCAAAATAGGAGTCAATTTGAGGGCCTATCTTAGTGACTATTTCTTTTAGTAAAAGATCCCTGTGTAAAATTCGCCCACTCTTTTTTCTGTGAACATTTTAACCACCCCAGTATTTGAGCTTTGCTTACACTGTGTTTATAAAAGTCAAATTATATGATTTATACTTATTTTAGGAAAACAACATTACTTTATAACATTTTAAAGTTATTTTACCTTCCAGAGCTCACTATATTATCACACTACTTACAGAGTTGCTTTAGAAAGAACTTTGTAAATTCCTTCACATTAAAACTGGAAAAAAATAATTAGCACAAGAAATGATGAATAACAGAAAAAACAGCTTGCAGGACAAGACACGAAGACATTATTTCTAGGATGAAGATAAAATATGGGCTATTTTATCTCCAGGCATGCCCCAGGCATTATCTGACAAGGTGAGGAAAGGTTAAGACAATCAGCTAGAGAAGGCCCCCAATTCTCCTTTCTCTTTCTACTTCATATGTCTTAAACATTAAACCATGGAGAATCTTAAGCCCTAGAGTGACTGAATTTCAGAAACTTGGAATGTTTTTGAACTTTCTTCTTATCAAGGGACAAATGCAGTGTTACCAAGTTCATACTGAAACTTTCAAGGGATAGAAATCCAAATATTTTATATATTAAAAATTGGCCACATTTCAGCCTTTAACATTTGTTGTGAAGCCACATATAATTTGATTTAATTGCAGCGAAGTGTTAAGATCAAAATGTTCCTATCCCACTATTACTGAACAGTTGTTATATGTTCAAGGGTGATGGGAGAGAAGGTGAGGCAGGCAGGTAGGTTTTAGCAGGGGCCATATCAGAGTCTACAGTCCCTTTGTAACCCAACTCTCATCTAGACCAACCCTTTTACTTCTGAGAGCACTGGAGAGAGATTCTGTTTAGTGACCAAGGTTATCAGACTATCTTACAACAAATTAATTTATAACATTGGTTCTCAAATTGTCTTTCTCACTTAATGGTTTCCCATGGTTATTTTTATTCAAGAGCTAACAATGCTGTAAAAGAAATCTATGATTTTAGAAAGAAATATTCAAATTAAATAATCATAAACAAATATGGAATATTATAATGTCAGAACAGATTTAGTAATTGAGGGCCTATTAACAGATACTATTGAATTTTTTTATTTTTGTCATATATGAAGTTTCCTTTTGAGACTTTCCTAGCATGAATTTCGATGGCAAAATCAAAATTTCTCTAAGTCAAAAAAAATGGATGTGATGACCTCAGAAAATTCCTTCAGGTATCATATCCCAGGATATCAAATACAAGGCAAGCAAACAAACCTACAGCAAAAAAATAGCATTTTAATGTACATATTTTTATATACATGTTCATGTTTCTTTATATAAGAAAATACTAAATTATTAGCTGATCTAATTTTTTCTTTACTATTTTTTTCTTGCTAGCATGCACATTTTGGGTTTGGCTTTCTATAATGTGGAATTAGCAGTATAACTGCAAAATTAAAATTGCCCTATACTCTTTTTTATACAATGGCATAACACCCTCCATTTTTCTCCAGAGAACAACAAACAGTTACCCTCTTACCTGATGCTGCTCATACTGTTTACACAAAGCAGATGCTGACATAGCTGTAAACTGGCACGTAAGAATTAAAATTCATCGCCACATGCCAGAAATGTTGCTGAGGATGCACTGCTAAAATAAAATCTAATATTTTAACACACCATGTGCTATACTCAAGCAAAATAAATGTATGCTTAGAGAGAAAAAAGCCTGTTTGCTTTCTTTTTAAAGGGATAATTCAGCTACTTTTGATAACATTTGTTCACTGAGAGTAAGGGAATGAATCTAGAACAGAAATTTACAACACTTTCCCATCTTGTCCATTGTAAATTCTTTTTCCTGAGTTCTTTGCTTATCACGTTTTTTTCATCTTTATAATTCATGTACAAAGACAGTATATATGAAAATAACTCTCCATTTCTCTTCCACCTAAAGTCCATCCTATACCAGGTCTTCAACATTGTCACTTAGAAAAATTGTCTTCTCCAAATCTTTATGGTCTTAAAGATATTAAGACAGAAACCTGGCCTCAGGAGCCAAATTTAAAGTAGAAAGAGAAAATAATTTCCATAAAATCAAGGTTAATATATTGTTGATACTAAAGAAGATCAAATTTCAACCAGAGAATATTATATGTGATAAAGAAGAACAACTTCATGATTCTAAATATTACTCAGAGCATTTACATAATACCTTTGGATATAAAATTAAAAGATTTTAATATATATGCAACAAATAACAAAATGGCATTTTTGTAAAGCTAAGTCTAAAGAACTTCAAAGAGACAGATGTATATGATTATTAAACTAAGAAACTACAGAGAATGTGTCTCCTCTGTAGATACAGCATTCTGAACAAACTGAGCCAAAACCAATACTAAAGTGGATTTTAAAGAAAGAAGATCGTCTAAGGAGGTATGTTGAATTTTGCATTGCTAAAATTGTGTACTTTATTTATAGAATAATGTATTACAATTATGAAAATTGACAATATAACAGGCCACAAAGTAAATGCTAGTGAAGTCCAAAGTTCAAATAATACCAACTATATTCTCTAAGTATATGATGACAGATCAAACAACAAATAATGCAAGAACAAAAGCAAAAGAAAAATACTATAAGATCCATCTTCCAGGAGATAAAGAATTGAATGAAGAAAATCAATAAATACGAAAATCTTGAATAAATGGGGAGAAATGTATAATAAATTTACAGATGATCTAGAAAATAATAATAAAAAACATAGCTACTTTTAATATTAAATAGAACTTTTGTAATATATATGATACAGCTGAAGAGATATTTTTAGAAAATGTATTGTAATAATTACATCAAAATATAATTATGCATCTAGTTTAAAAAGGATAATAGAACAACAAAGCAGACATCACAGTCACCATTATCATTTTCAGCATCCTCATTGTCACCACCATCACCATCATCACCATCATTATCATCATCATCATGCATTTCCATGCATAACTGTTAAGATTTTAACATGACAAATGAGATAACTGCCCCCAAGCCAATTGTTTTTAAAGTTCAAAGTGTTCTAAATGTGTAAAATATTATGTTCACATAATATGAAGGTTTTTTTTTTTAATCAGACTTTCTCTTGCTTAGTCTACTTATTGTTTTGTCTTGCTTACTCAATTTAGCGTGGTTTCAATGGTAGATGAGTTTAAGCTAACTTGTGTCCTGTCAAACAGATCACTGTTTTCAGTGTCACTTTGCTGCTGGTTGAGCAAGTTATATTTGCTTTGTTGAAACTCTTATAGTGTCATTTAGCCTTGAATAAGAATCCATGGAAATTATATAATTGCAGGCTTAGCCAGTCTTCATTATTATATGCAAGTCTGTATATATCATAAACTGGTAATTTTTTAAAAAGATTTGTTTATTTATGCATACAAGAACTGGGGTGTAGGCCAGAGGTGTGGGGTGGTGAGAGGATTCACCAGAGACAGAGTGGGGAGCAGAACAGGCAGATCTACTAAAGTACACTGCGGAGGGGACAGCAGGCAAACCCTGAGAGGTCTGCTGCAACATATGCGAAGCTCCCTGGAAGGGGGTTGAACTCATGCTGCAGTGGCTGCGGAAAGATTCATAGGCTGACTTAACCCCTTGCGCCACCAGGGAGGCCCTGTTCTTCTTAAATATTAACATTTAATTACTATATTTGCAGTGCTGCTCTTAGTTATTATATTAATATTATATTAATGGTTATTTGATAATAGAAAATTGCTGATTGTCATTTGGACTGCTTCAATTCTTTAATATGATCAAATCCATGGACCATTTTAAGTTGGCCAGCATTAAAAAAAAAAAACTTTAAACACTTCAAAATTTATGTCATTAGTGAACGATAAAATCAGGATGCAGGTACATTTAATCTGAAATACAGTATCATTCTTTCCTTTATAATATATCTCCACAATACTGAACATTAAAATTATAATGTGGTAAATGCATTTTCTGCAGTAGGAAGAGAGGCACATACAACATTTGAAAAATGAGGGTGACTGCAAAGGGAGCAAGTAAAAAGAAATCTTTATCCTGATGTAGAGAGGGAAGCATCAACCCCTCATTGAAGAGGTTAGCATTTCAGAAGACACAGCAAGACAGCTTGGGCTTACACACTGAATATGTAAAACTAGTCCTTTTGTGGATAAACAAAGCCTGTCAGAAATCAAAGGATAGCAAATCAAAGCTGAAGTTTGCCCTTTTGGGCTGATATATGAATCATTGTTAATAGCTAACAATTTGAAAATATTAATAAGAAATATAGAGAATATTTTAATCTTTATCACAGAATAAAAGTTATCCGTGATAACAACTTTGCTTTACCATTGGTCTTCACCTATTAAAGTGAAGATGGTATAAAATTAAGCTAAATTGAATATGCAGTGGTATGGAACCAAGTATAAGACTACGTGTAAGAAACACTCAAATGAAAGAAAAATCTTGAGTGACTACATTACAAAAGGCATTTTTCAATTTACAGCATCGGCTCATCAAATTGCCTGGGAAACACTTTCAAACAGCTCCTGAAAAGAGGAATTAGCATCTCCCTTTATTTATCTTATTTATTTCATGACCACAGTTTATGGTGAAAGTTTTAGTGGGAGTTTCAGAGCATCATTTTGGAAATAAATTCTTTGATGCTTAAATTGTAATTATGGCTGTTTTTCATAGTTGTTTGTTGACTTTTTTTTTTTCACTTGTTTGAGTAAGTTTTGATCTTACATTTAAAGCACTGCATGAAGAAAGCAGTATTTCGACCAATTTTAACACTCTAATACTTTCTCTGTTCACTCTTAGCCATCTTATACACCTGAATAAGGTGACTGTACTATGCAGTTTCAGAAATGGCTCCCCCTGACCCCTTCTTTGTGGCATTTATATATCAAGTAAATGAGGTCCACATGATAAAGAACAGATTTCAGTCTCTTTCTAGCAGTTAGCAATAAATAAAGGCCCTTAGTCTAATAACTCAGATGAACTGAAGTCTATGATCAACCAGATTGTCCTGGAAGCAGATCCATTCCTGTCTATTCAGTTAGTGTATTGAGTGAAACTTGATACCCTGATTTTATTTATTTTTTTATATAATATATATTTTTATTGTTACTTATGTCTTTTACATTTTGCATTCCCCTTGGGTAGCCCACCACCAATTCACCCGTGGTCCATCTCCATGGTCCCTTGTGTTCTTT
>PVIJ01016783.1:0-31577 GCA_004024925.1 Scalopus aquaticus | reverse complement strand
GTCCCCCGGCGCCTGGGCGGCGCGGTCACCTGCGGGCTTGAGCCAGGCTCCGCGTGCGAGCGGCGCGACCTGGGGGTAATTCTGAAACCTTTGCCCGGGCTGGGGGCTGGGGGCTCCGTGCCCGCCCCGCCCCGCGCGGCCACCCAGAGCCGGAGCCGGCGCGCGCCTTCCTGCTGAGCTCGGAGCAGCCCCAGTGTCGCCGGCTTTCTGAAAGCGCCTGTTCCCTTCACTCGTGGGGAGAACGCTTTTGCTGGAAAGTAACCATGTTGCAACTATTTTATTGTTGAGAATGGGTGTTAAAACGGCGCAAGGGATGCCTCTGCGTGAAGCTCAGGCGCGGAGCTGCCCTGGGTTTCGCGTTCCCGTCCTGAGCTGCTCATGTTTGTGTTCTGAACCTGCCGGCCAGGGAATGGTTTGCTGAGGGACCCCACCCTTTTAATATCCACCCACCGGAGGGGCTGGAATCCCACCCCGAAATGTACCCATTTGCCATAAGGAGTGATTGCAGGCTCATTTAAAAGCAAAAGAACAGCAGACGAAGGGGAAAGTTCTGGGAGTGAATAAAGTCACCTGAAAGGCACTCGCACAGGTGGGGGAAAGCTGCACCCTCTAGGGGGCCGCCCGCAAGACAGGTCGGTCAGAGGTCTCTGCTCGGCCGCCTGGCACGCCCGATGCAGCCGCCGGCGTGCAAAGTCCCGCTGGCCCCAGTGTCCGAAGGGTGGGCAGCGCCTGCGCTGAATGTCCGCTGTCCCCACCCCCATCCAGCCCCGCCCTTCTTCCCCACTCGGGATGGAATTCGAGCCCCAGGGCCTGCTTTGTGGGCCCCCCTGTGCTCTCTGTGTGTCCAGAATCCGTCCTCTCCGCGCCTGCCTACAGCATTTAATTACTAGGCCTCTCCATGGACCTTGGACAGGGTGGGAGGAAACTTTCCTCCCGTCCACTCCGTTTGTAGGACGCTGGCCACGGGGCCTCCTGGTCTTGGTGAGGGCGTGGTGGGGGATGATTTATGGGCTGCGACCCGGCTCGTGGCCGAGGTGGACCCCAATAAAGGGCCAACAGGAGAGAGGCGTTGACTGCGGGTGGACGGGGCCCGACCGCAGGAGGCTGGGGCGGGCACTGGGGCGTCTGCAGTGACTGCAGGAGTGAGGGGCACGAGGAGGCCCAGTCACGGGCAGAAGAGAGGAGCGACGGCCTGCTCGCGGGGGTACGGCTGGGGGCTCAGCCTCCTGACAGCGGGTTCCTGGCGGGGCGGTGGCTCCCTGACTCTTTGGGGCAGGCAAGGGAGAGACGAGGACTTTCCTGAGTCTGCGCCTCCGGCAGAAGGCCACTCACCTTGGGGCGCAGGTCTCGGCCTGTCTTCACTCATGGACACGCTCCAGAGGGCTCCGGTGTTTCATTCCACTGTTTTAAAAAAGCACTAATTTCCAGGCCCAGGGCCGCCTTCCGGGGCACCCACCCCTCAGGGAGGCTGATTCCTCGCGGGGTGTCCTGAGGCGTCGCCCAGGCCCCCTCCCTGAATCACCACCTCAGGCGGCTCTGCGCTCGGAAACTTCCAGAAGGCTGCCAGCGCACTGCGAACAAGCAGGCAGCCGTGCCTGGGCGCCGGTCGCCCCTGGCCGGAGAGCACATGGGGTGCAGCAGGCGCGGGCCTCGGGTCAGACGCCCCACGGCAGAGGCAGGCGTGGGGCCGTGCGCGGGGTGCAGAGCCCGGAGCGCTGGCCGCTGGCCGCAGGCGGGTTCCGCAGCAACCCCGAGAGCTGCCCGCGCCTGAAGGGCAGGACCTCGCCCGTCTGATGGCCGAAGGGTCGGGCTGGAGGGGCTCTGCCCACAGGGGCCAAGGGTCTGCACAGCCGGGACTTAGGGTCAAGACTCCGCCCCAAGCCAGGGCCGCCCGGCCCCCCCCAGCCTGGGGCTTTGGGGGTCGCAGCCAGCTCCTGTGGGAACCGGGAGCCCGCGGGTGCTCAGGTCAAGCCGAGTGGATGTGAGTCTTGGGGGAGACTTTGAGGCACTCGGGGCCAGCTGTCTGCCTGCTCGGGACCCAGGGAGTCTGACCCCTTCCTGGGGCCGCTGCCCAGCCCCCACCCTGGCCAGGCCTGAGTCACCGTGGAGTGGTCAGCGGCCGCTGGCTGTGGGCGGGGGCTCCGAGGTCAGCCTGCACCTGGGCCTTGGGGCGCTGACCGGGCGGTGTCTGAGGCCCGATCTGGACAGGCTCCCAGATCGGGGGGGACACTGCCTTGGGGGCAGAGCCCTGGGCTCCGGCAGGGAGGGCGCCTGGCCCCAGCTCAGCACTGGACACCGGACTCCCCACCTCTGGGGCGAGGAGCAGCTCCGGGTTCAGGTCCAGCGCTCTCCAGGACGCCGCTCCTGTGTTGTCACTCGCCCCCTGGGGCTCTGCCTGGAAGAGGACGCCGGGGCGGCCCCCTTCGGCCCCACGTGACCCTCCGCGCCCCCACCCTGCCGCACCGCCTCCCAGGGGCCCGCATCCACCCCCGCTAGCGCCCTCGACGGCACACGTCACCGGCTTTTAGGTAGACTTTTATTGTGAAGTACAAAAAAATTGGCAATGACCTTTAAAACCTGTTAGTGTTAATTCGACCATCCTGCCTGGAAAAAGCGCCCGCCGCCCGCCGCAGTCCAGCCCCGGGGGCTTGAGCGCCGGCCCGCGCGGGCACTGGAGGAGCTGCCGGCAGAGGGCGCGGCGCGCCGTGGCACACGCGCACACTTGGCGGCGCACACGCCTGGTGGCCACCGAGCCCGGGGCCGCGCGTTTGGTGTAGGCCTGGGGGGGGCGAAAGAACTTCACAGCGTTGGTCCAGAGACGACATTTCAGAAATACCTTCTTTCCCATTCATTTGGGAAAAGGCAGTGACGTCCAAGGGCTAATCACCGAGGGGCTCCATTCTTCCCCGTCGGGGCGTTGGAGACACGCCCGCCCTCAGCACCTCTGACTTCACCGTTAAGGCCGTTGGCGGAGGAGCCGAGTGCACGTGGCTCTGCAGCTCAGGGTGGCGGTGGCCGCGTCGGGCTGGCGTCAGCGCGGCTTGGCAGGAGCTGCGACTTCCATCGCAAGCCGTGACCCCGCGTGGGTCGGTTTCACACAGGCTAACCCGCGACGTCTCCCCAGGGCTGCGGCACGCGGTCACCCACGCCCCGAGGACACCTCGGCTGCACAGACTTCAGAAACTGGCCTCAAACATGCCCGTCCAAACCTTTGCCCGGCGTCCCGCCGTCTTTCCTCACCAGCACTTCAGCTCCCGCTGGAGAAGCTGCACACACAGCGCCGACTCTCCCGGCTCCAAACGCGGGCGGCTGGCACAGAAGCCTCGTCTTGCCTATAAAATAAGGCTCACGGCACGTAACACGGCCCAATGTGCTACCCACTGGCTGGTGTGTGGCATCAAACGCCGAAATCAAAGCCCCGGAGCTGCGCCCTCCCCTGACGTCCCGGCGGACCCAGCAGGCCCGGCAGCCGGGCAGGGCGGTGCTCAGGCCCGGTTCACCAACGGAAACTTCGGAGTGCGGGAACAGCCTGGCATTCTCCTGCCCTAACATTCGGCGGAGTTGTGAGGTTTGGCCAAGGGCTGGGCATCTAATGCGCCCTCCTGCGGGCACTGTAGTGGTTAAAGGTGCCTCCCTAGGGGCCGCCTGGCCTTGTGCGCAAAGCGAAGGCTGGTGTCACATCTCAATCATCTGCAAGGCAGGAAATTCAGGTGGAAAACAAGACTGTATCTAACAATGATTAACGAGAAAAACTTCTTAAAATTAAAAAGTAAAATGAAAACAAAACACAACAGAAAGAGAGAGAAAGAGAGAGCGAGAGAGAGAGAGAGAGAGAGAGAGAGAGAGAGAGAGAGAGAAGGGAAACACCAGAAAGTGGCAACCCAAGAGTATGCACTTTCCCTGGATGCTGAAAGCCAGTCTTGGGAGAGACGCCAGCAAAGGTCACAGTGTGGCCTCGGGGTCACACACTCGGTTTGACTTAGCAGTTCTATTAAGAACCTATTGGATTTCTATGAATAAATTTATTTTAAACCAATAAATTATTCATAATTAAAAATGTCTTCATAAATAGTACACCAGACTAGACATTGAGTATGAGATTCCCACAAACGGTAACAAAATACTTCATTATTTCATCCAAATATTGGTTTAAAATTATTCAAACGGACTTAAAAACTCCGGCGGGTCCCGGGCACAGCCCCATCGGCCCGCTCTGGTGAGGCGCCGGCGGGGGGCACGGTGGGGGGGGCCGCCGTCGGGGGGAGCGCGGGGCGTCACTTGGCGTACTTCTGGAGGAAGCGGTCAAAAGCGTCGTAGATGGCACGTCTGCGGTCAGAGGGACAAGGACGAGTAATTAGCAAAACCGACGCGCAGGCCTGATTTGAGGCATTTCCAAAACGGTGTGTGCGCTCTGCTCTCCCCGCGGACTGGCGGGGGGCGGGGTCCAGGCGGGCGTCCCCCTGTCCGAGGAATCTCCCTGTGCCGCGGCTGACCCAGTCCAGGCCCCTTCTCCCATGCCCGAGGTTGATGTCCTAGATGGGTCACGGACACGTGTGAGACATAAAGTGACAGATGAAGGCGGCCCTGTGTCATGGACCGCGGCGCGATCCCTTTAGCCGCTGCCCTTAAACGCGCGTGTCAGTCCCCACCTAACTTCACGCCGCAGTGTGCTCTGGCCCAGCACCATAAACTGTTATTTCTAAATCTTCTTTGACTTCTTCTAAATGTAAAATACGTTTTCATAGTAGAATATCCAGAAAATCCAAAAATACAGAAAGAGGAAAACGTCATGATCTCGACACTCTAACGTATATTGTTACCCCTTTCCTATCTTTCCTCTGCATTTAAAAATGCGCTTATCTGTATTTTCACCCAGTTTGAATATAACTGAGAGTCTGTCAACTCTGCGTCCTCGTCTGTGTCTTAAAAAGACACTGAGGTCTCTGGGCTCCTGGGGCCGGCCAGGTCTCCCACTGCCCCGGGCACCCCTGGCCATCAAACTTGGCCACCGTCAAATCTGACTAGAAGTTAAACAATGCAGGTTAGAGAGTTATAAAAACTCTGTGAGTTTTAACAAATAATGGAGCCACAGAAGGTCATGAACGCTCCTTTGCCTCTCACCGTGCACTGGGGAACAGCAGGCTGGATGGCCCCACCCCCACGCAGTCAGAGGAAGGAGGAGAGGGGAGGAGGGAGCTCTGCCCGCAGGGGCACCGCAGCCCTCACCTGAACAGGCCCTGCTTGAAGAGGTAGGCGCTGATGTGGCCGCCCTCCAGGTAGCGGACCTCGCAGCCGGGCCAGATCTCCTGCAGGCTCCGCACGCCGGTGCGCGGGATGTAGGCGTCCTCTTTGGCCTGGACCGCTATGATGAGGCTGGGGTCCACAGGGACTGGGGGTGAGAACGCAGGACACATCTCAGGACAGCGGGAAGGTTTGTACACTTACTGCGAATTGTGAGAGGAAATAAAATCCATCGTGCCATGCGGTAGGTGAAACACTGTCAAATGAAAACTTCCCTTGTGCACGTGGGGGCGCCTGCGTGGCCACAGGCGGGCGGGGAGCGCCGGCGGCTCCGTCAGGTAGCGGTCAGCTACCGTCCACCCTGTGGCACTCTGCTCTCAGGGAGAGGCTCCCGCTAACCGGCCAGCCCGGGAACATGCACCTGAGGCCGCCCCGACACTCCAAAGCACGGGCTCATCTATACAGTGCCCAAAGACCTTTCAGGCGTGCCCCCCAGCGGCTGTGGCCACGCCTGGCCTCCCGGACCCACCTGAGAAGTTGGCCACGTGCGTGCACTCATCCATGACGCCCTTCATGAATACCAGGGGCCCCCGCGGTGGGCCGGCTCTGTCCGCCTCTGCCCCGGGCGGCAGGCGGGGCTGCGGGCTGGGGCCCCCGGGCAGGCTTCTGCTGGCTACGGGCTGGGGGCCAGGGCTCGCCCCCTCCGTGGCCCCACGCCGCCAGAGCCCTTCCCGCGTGGCCCCCCCAGAGGCCGCAGCACGCTCGGGGCTCTCAGCAGGCTTCTGGGGCTCAGCCTGGTCCCTCCCATCCAAGCTTAAAGCTCTCGGGACCAGGCTAAGGTCGGTCAGCTTGTCCGCGCCGCCGGGGATGCGTCTCACGAATTCTTGCCCCACTTTGAAAGAATCCGTCTGAAATGTGAAAGCAAAAGTCACCTAATACGAGGCAGGGTGTATTTGACAGCCTCGTCAAGACAGCAGGAAACACGCACGCGCACACGCGGAGGCGGCTAACCGGGGGCGCGCACACGCCCGCAGCCCGAGCTCCGCACGCAGGCCGGGCCGGGCCGGGGCCACACGGGGGTGCGCGGCTGACCAGGGCCCTGCAGCGGCCACGCCCCGGAGCCTGAGCAGACGCTGGCCGCCAGGGCGGGGCGCTGGCCGCGGTGGGCGACGTCCAGGGAGGCGGCGGGCGCCGAGGGGCGTGGCCAGCCCCAGACCCGGAGGCCTGTGCCCACCCGGCCCTTCCACGCTCTCTGGGGCTGTCCTGGGGGCGACCTGTGACGATGCATTTGCCAATTTTATGGCCAGGAGCTACTGGCCTTCAGTCACGGAGAGCCAGAAGTGGACGCAAAGTCCAAGGACACGCGTTAGCCGCCTGCAGGTCATGCCCCAGTGGCCAGAGGTCAGGCCCGGGCGTCCCGCCCCCCCTTCCTCAGGGCCGCTATGGCCACCTGCCTGTCTTGCGGCTCCACAGAAATCATGATTATTTGTTCAATTTCCGTGAAAAACATCACAGGGAGTGTGATGGGGATAACCTTGACTCTATAGACCGTTTTGGGTAAAATGAAGAGCTTTGAAAGAAGAAAAAAAATCAGTACTGCTTTTTTAAGATTGAAATTCCTAAAAAAAGTTAATCTGGGGCCTCCCTGGTGGCGCAGGGGTTAAGTCTCAGCACCATGAAGCCACCAGCAGCCACTGCAGCATGAGTTTGATCCCCGGCCAGGGAGCTTCCCACATGGCGCAGCAGACCCCTTCGGTCTCCCCTCAGCAGTGGGTTTCAGTGGATCCGCCTGTTCTGCTCCCCACTCTGTCTCTGGGGAGTCCCCTCACCCCTGCACCTCTGGCCTGCACCCCAGCTTTCTATGCATGAATAAGTCAATCTTTAAAAAAAAAAAAAGTGCCCGGGCGAGGCGGAGAGGCACGCACCCCGCAGTACTCCAGCATGTGGGCGAGCTCGTCCCCGTACACCGCCTGCGCGTAGTACTGCTTCTCCAGCTCCCGCCAGCTGACCGACTTGCTCAGGACGCCCTGGGGTGACGGCACGGAGCTCGAACCACACCAGAAAGCTCTGCGCGGGGCTCTGTCGTTCCCAGAGCAGAGAGGGCGCAGGGCTGGGCCGTCTCGGGACGCTGCTCTCCGGCCAGCCCGGTCCGGCTCAGCGCCCGCGTCCCGCTGAGGCTGACACCCCGACGCCCAGGCGGGGCCCTGCTGCGGCCACACCGCCCTGAGGCCCCGCCGGGCACCGCAGAGGCCGAGCCCCGCCCCGCCCGCCCGCCCGCAGCGCGCCGGTTACCGTGGTGAAGACGGCGGACGCTGTGGACCACGACAGGCACGGGACCAGTGGCACGGGCTTGGGCCAGTTGGACGCGGCCAGGGACGCCATCTGCGAAGGGCACCGGCCTCAGGCTCTGCGGGGCGGGGCCTGTCGGGCCAGTCTCCGGACTGCCCAAATCGCAGATCCCGCAAGGCGCCCCTCGGAAAGCCGCAAAGCATTCCAGAAAGTTCTGCGTAACCTCTGCCGCTTCGGGGAGCTCTTCTGCGGCCGCAGCGCTGAGACGCTGAGCCGGCCGGGCTGGGGCGCTCGGGCCAGCGCCGCCGCTGACCTTGGGTCCACCCAAAGGCCCGAAGGACCCCCCCAAGCTCCAAAGCGGGCTCAGCACGGACATGGTGCAGGGTGCGCGCTTCTGCTCGCGGAGCGGCTGAGGCTCTCGGGCGGCGGGAAGAGGCGCTGCGTGCAGAAGAGGGCAGGGCCCTGGCACAGGGCCGCCGCTGTGCAGAGGGCGGGCGGGGGCGGCTCGAGAAGGGCCGGGGCACCTGGAGGCCCCTGTCCTGTCCGTGAGAGGCCTGAGCAGAGGCTGTGGGACGAGTTGGGCTACATGCTGCGCGGGGGCGCTGAGACAGGTCAGCGGGGACCCCGCCAGGTGGGGAGAAGCCTTTCCGGGCTGCTGCTCCTGAGGGAGTCTGGAGCTGGTGTGGAACGATGGGGGGTCGGGGGGGCCCAACAGCAAAGTTCACGGGGCTAAGGTGGAGGGAGACTGCCGAGAAGACTGATGAGAGGAAGGGAGACCCAGAGCAGGCAGCAGTCGGCCGTTTCGGCACATTCCAGAAGGGGGCGAGGGGGCACCGGTGGGATGAGGCGGAAAAAGCACGTTCCAAACCCGCCACCTCCACCCAGCAGCTGGGAAAGGCGCCACATTCGAGGCCCGGGAAGCCTTTTTCCGACTGACCCACCGACACGTCCGCGAGGCCTGGACGGGTGCAGCGGCACCCCCACCCCCCACCGGAGAGAAGGGCGCGGCCCCGCACACTCACGTGTCCTCCCATGGAGATTCCGGTCATGCCCAGCGGCCCGAAGCCCTCGCGCTCCAGCCAGTGCAGGAGGGCCACCGACTCCAGCACCAGGGCGCCGCCCATCACGAACAGGTCCGACACGTTCCGAAGGCTGGACCTCCTGGCCGGGCGGGCGGGCGGGGGTCAGCCTGGTCCGAGGCGGCCCCGGGCCGCGACCCCGCCCCCGGGGCCGGCCGAGACCCACGTGAAAGTGACGGCTCGTGCAGAGCACGGAGCTTCACCCGCTCCCTCCACTGCCGCGTCCAGGGACGCGCTCGCCTCCATAGCGTTTTAAGGGAAAATAACATTCCTATACGGCCGATTTTTGGTGTGATGATCACTTTGGTATGAGGAAAAGTAAATTTACAGCTGCTCAATATTAGAAGGAAATTGTCACAGCAGCTCTTAAAGCATAAAATTCTTTTTAAAAGCAAAGCAAAAGAGCTGAAGCGAGCACCAGGCTCAGGGCACTGGAATCTTGCCGCGCCGCGCGTCCTCACAGAGGCGGGCAGGTCCCTGCAGTGGACGCCGGTGCACTCGCTTCACCCCAAGGGCGACCCGCGGGACGTCGTCCTTCTCTTCACTGAGGCTTTTCAAATCAGAATTATTATGTAAATGGCGAGTCGTTTCTCACTTATGACGACTTGTTGGAGGAAAACCAAACAACTACGCTCCCAGTGGTTACAGCTCTTGGCTAAACAACACGTGCTACTGCACAAGCATAATTCTTGTGGTTCTAGGGGGACATCACTTGACTCCTGCTTTATAAACGAGGCCGCCCCCTGAGGGCGAGGCTGCCCAGCCCCTCAGCCCCACCCCGCCCCTCCTGGCACCTGAAGGTCTGGATGGGCAAAGGTGGCACCGGGCTCTGACTGCAGGGCACAGCTTTGGGGTGAGGAACGCTGACTGCTGCGCTGGGCTGAACTTTGCCCAAGGTCTCACGGGCCTGGCCTAGAGGGGTGCGGGCGGGCCTCCCAGCAGTCACCCCACGAGGCCGCGCCTCCCCGGTCAAAGGGTCACCTGTTGATCTGTCCAAGACCCTCTGACTGCCCCCACATCCAGCTGGCGCACATCCCATCATCTCCGCGCCCGCCCCGCTGCCCTGCCCCTGCGGCTCTGCTCTCCTCCAGCCTGACAGACGCCCAAGGCCAAAGAAATAGCTCCTAACAGTTCCAAATAATCCACCGTGGCGTGAAAGACCAGAGACTAGATGAACACGTATTAATATGGAGTGGCCCCCTGCTCCTGGTGACAAAAACACGTGCTGACACATGAGTGGACCACAGAGTGCTAAAGGCCAGGGGGACTTTAGCCGCAGCTTCCCTGCACTGCACGGGGCTGGGATAAAGACAAGTGTTTGATTCCGTGACGTAAATGGACTTCAAAAAGGAAAAGGTTTTTATTTTTTCAGTTATAATTTTACGAATAAAATATCTCGGGCAGCCTACTCAAGTTTCTTACTGTATCTTTCTCAGACATTGAAATGTAAACACCTTAACGGAAAAATTTTAGTCAATTCTTACAGCTTTGTCGCTGGTTTCCCTCCCGATGCCACTGGAATATTAAACTTAGAGACGGTTAAAACGACTCCCAAAACGTCAGAGACCTAGCCTGGCAGAGGGCGCAGGCGGCGCTCATACTCACACTTGGTCCTTGGGTTTCCTGCAGCCATTTAGGAACATGGGTCAAAGAGAAAGTGTTCAACGAGTACACAGGGCTGTCTCGAGCACGACCGCAAACGCAGCGCCACAGTGAGTTCAACGCCCGGCCAGGGAGCTTCCCACATGGCCCGGCAGACCTCTCCTGCCTCCCCGGCTGCTCCCCTCAGCGGTGTGCTTCTGTCCATCTGCCTGTTCTGCTCCCCGCTCTGTCTCCGGTGAACCCTCTCACCCTCCACACCTCTGGCCTGCACCCCAGCTTGGATGCATAAATAAATAAATCTTTAAAAAATATATATATATATATTTACAGGTTCGTGCGATATTCAGCTTAATGAAGTTTAGATTTTTCCCCCCACTAATGTGCTAACTATAGAAAAGTCTGGAAAATTCAGGCAAGGAGTCCTGTACGCGGAGGACCGCGGCGGATCCAGCGAGGCGCTGCCGCCCGCCCCTGAGGCGCAGCTTGCGGGCACTTTCCGCGTCTCGCTCTCCGGACGCCCCTCCCGCGCACATCCGACAGCCACGCCGAGACTCCGGGGCCCTGCGACGCTTGGTGCGGCGCCAGGCACTCCTGACGGAGTCCCGCTGGCCAACGAAGGCTGAGGGGCTGCCAGGCGGGGCGCGGGGCACGGGCAGGGGCCGGCACGGGGCAGCCGCGGTCTCCTCACCGCCGCCGTCAGACCCTGCAGCTCCCTAAGTGCTCGGGGCAGGCGGGGCTACAGCCGCCGCCTTTTCTATCGTTCTCTCCTAGGACCCGACCGCCAGCACACAGTGCCCAGGCTGGGCCCGGCTCCGCGGCCGCGCGTCCCGGCGGTGCTGGCGCCCCCTCGGGGCCAGTCTGACGGCATCTCAGGGTCAGCTAAGACCCGGTCTAAGCCTCCGCTGACCCCTGAGCTGCTTCAGTGCTTGGGTCTCTGGCGGCGCGGGGCCATTGGCCAGCAGACCCCTCATGTCGGGGGCGGGGGTCCAGCCCGCCCTCTGCCCGCGCCCTCCGGCTCAGGGCCCGACCCGGCCTGGGGGAGCTGCCGTCGCGGGGGCCCGGGCCGCGGAAGGATATAGTAGGGGTTCTCCAGCAGCAGCGACGCCATCCGGGCCTCTCGGATCATGGGCCGCGCCATGAGCGTCCGCCGCCTCCAGTAGTGCTGCGGGGAGACGCGGCCGGGCGTGAGGGCGGCCGGGGGCTGGGGGGGCCCAGGGGCTGCCCGGCGCACTCACGTGGTCCCCGGTGCCGGCCAGGTGGATGCACACGGGGCGGTGCCTGCTCTGCCACTCCTTGGGGACGATCAGCTGGAACCTGTTCGGACGAGACAGGAAGCCCCGTTGCCGGGAATCCGCAGACGCCCCGCGCGCGGCCCCTGCCCGTGGGTGCGGGTCGCGACCCTGCCGGTGGCGCGCTCGCCCGCTGCGGTGCGGGGCGCGGCGGCCTGGCCGCGCTGCTGCAGAGGGAGGATGCCCGCCCTCCCCGCAGAGCACAGCCCAGCGCACACTGCCGTCCTCACGTGTATTCCGCCCGTCTGTGGACCCCTGGCTGCGTCCCCATCGCGGTCAGCACAGGCAGCGCGGTGTCGCGGCGGCCTCCTGCCGGCAGAGCCCACGCGCTGTGCCCCCCCCCAGCTCTGGCTCTGTCCCGCGGCCCCTCGCCGTCTCGGCCAGCGCGGGCTCCTCGGCCTCTGGCGACAGCCGCCCTGCCCGGAGCGCCCTGCCTGCGGCCTCCGCTTCCCTGAGCACTGGCCAGGCGCGTTCCTGGGCCCGCAGCCTGCCGCGTCTTCTTGGGGGAACGCCCGCCGGGGTCTCCTGCCGTCCTCCATCAGCTTGTCCGTCTGTCCTGTTTGCTGCTGATTTGCACAAAGGCCTTTCCTCGTGTCGCCATCCAGCCACCAGGCGTGGCCGCAGATGCGCTCTGACGGCGGCCTCTGCGCCGGTCGCCGCCCCTCGGCCATGAAGACTTAATTTGATCGAGTACCAGGTTGTTTGTTTCTACTTTTGGGGTCAGATGCAAAATACCATTGCCAACACTGATGTCAAAAGCTTGCCCGTGTCTTCTAGGGGTTTTATGGCTTTGGGCCTCACATTCACTCTGAATCCACGCTGAGTTGTTCTGCGTGTGGTCCAGTGCTGTCAGCACATCTGCTCGAGAGATTATTCTTTCTCCACGATGTGTTCTTGGTTCCCTTTTGTACTTCACTTGGTCAGATATGTGGGTTCATTTCTGGGCGCCCCCTCTGATCTGCGACCCCTGTGTCTGCTTTTATGCTAAGGCCACACCACTTTGCTCACTGCGGCTTTGCACCAACGTGAAGTCGGGCAAGTGTAAAGCCATCAGCTGTGTCTTTCTTTCTCAAGGTTGGCCTGGCTGTTTGGGGTCTTCTGGGACCCCATGCAAATGTCAGGGTGGTTTATTTTTATGAAAAATGCTCTTGAGGTTTTGGCGGCAGAATTCACAGCGTGGTCAGGAGCTGCGGGCTCTGCCGGCTGGTGCCAGCCCTCACCAGCCCTGGGCAGGTCCGAGCCTCCGCGCTGTCACGATGCAGCCCAGCAGGTGGTGAGTTCCGGGCACGTCTCTCCTGCAGGCGGAGCGGTCGGCCGCCATGGGTTCACGGGAGCTCGAGGGGTCCTCCGTGTTTCTCGGTTCATTGCAATGTCTCCTCTCCCGGGATTTTCAGAGCTTTCTCTTTATTTCTGCTGAGTCTCTCTGTAGCCGCATCTCCTTATCTTTCCACAAGACAGCCGTCAGTTTCACTGATTTTTTTACATGACCTTTCAGTCATTCATGTTTATTTTCATTCTTGTCTTTATTTCCTGCCTTCTATCAACTTTGCACTTTGTTCTTTCTTGGTTCCTTGACGTGTAAAGTCTGGTTGGTGGTTGCCTTCTTGCTGAAAAGGCCCCAGAGGCAGGCCTTTACGCCAGGGGTCTGGATTCACTATTGTCATTTTGTTCCTTGCCTTCGGCCTGTTTTGCAGCTTTTGTTCCTTACTTCTCATTTTGTCTCTTCCTGGTGATCTGATGGTTTTCTGTAGGGGTACGCTTAGATCTGCGGCTATCTCTGGTGCACCTGTTACAGGTTTCAGGTTTGTAAGGCTGATATAAAACATATTTCAACAGTCTGTTTTAAGCTGATAACTGTGTAAATCCAAACACATACCAGAGCTCTATATTGTTGCTCTCCCCATCCATTTCAAAGGACCTATGTTAAGTAGTGATTATAATTAATGCTAAGTAATTTGAAGTAACGCGACATTTGTTTCTCATGGTCACAAATGATGGGACTTTGAGTAAGACGCTCACCTTGCGATGACAGACTCAGTGGGCATGATGTCCGGTACGCAGTGCGCCATGGGGGACACGAAGTGGCCGTCGAGGATCTTACAGTCAGACTGCTCTTCAATCTAGAAGGAAAGAGCCCGAAGTGCTCCAGCCACGGGCCTCCTGGGCAGCGCGGGTGCTGTCCCGAAAGCCTTCTGCGCAGGGAGCCCCGGCTCCGCCCCTCCCCCGTGCCCACTCTGTATCCTCTTTGCCCCGCGTCTGCCACTCAGTGCTCCTTCCTCTTCCTTTTTTTTTTTGAAGATTTATTTATTTATGCACACAAGCTGGGGTACACGCCAGAGGTGTGGGGTGGCGACAGGGTTCACCAGACACAGAGTGGGGAGCAGAACAGGAAACACACTGCTGAGGGGAGCAGCGGGCGAGGCAGGAGAGGTCTGCCGCGCCCTGTGGGGATCTCCCTGGCCAGGCATTGAACTCATGTCGCTGCTGCCGACAGCTCCACAGCGCAGCGCTTACCCCTGCGCCACCAGGGGGGCCCCCCTTCCTCTTCCTTTAACAAAATCCAGCTGGGATGAGAAGCCTCATTCGTACACTGACCTGAAATAACTCAGTAACTCAAGTAACTCAAAAAATGCTAACGAGAAGAATTCAGGAATAGAAAAGTAAACATAAGGACAATTTACAAAGCAAAAGACCAACTTGCCACAATCAAGTAAGGCTTGACACCAAATATGTCCGTGGCTCGTTTTCGGGTCGTCCACGACTAGAATGAGTCACGTCAGCATGTAGAATAAAGGAAAACATCTCACACGCACACAGAGCAAAGACCTCTGCTCACTTTAACACCTGAACTTTCCCCCCTCGGGTAATGAAAATCTTTAGCAGGTCAACTGCAGTCAGCAATCACGCCCCACGTGTTTTCATTAAAATCGAGGCGAGCGAGTGCGTGTCGTCTACATCCAGTTCATTTTTAAGCACAAATTCGCTCTTTTGGGTGAACATTATTCATTATATGAGCCACATTTTTTGTAAGTGACGCACAGCGCTGCTTTATCGTGATCAGTTTCCTTATGTTTCTGCCAGTGACTCTCAGCCCTTGTCAGGCCGAGTGGGCCTTGCACTCTGCGCTCGTCCGAGCTGGTGGCGCCGCGCTGCCGCCTCACGGCCCAGCCTGCACCCCCTCGCCTCTCGCTTCCTCCTCGGGGTCGCCCTACTCTGAATGCACTCTTAGGGTTTCACCCAAAATAATCTTGGGGTCCTTTCATGAACCTAAGCTCTAAATTGAATATTTGGATTGGATCATGCTGCATTTAAAAAAGCGGAAGGGGGCCTCCCTGGGGGTGTAGGGGTTAAGTCTCAGCCTTCGAAGCTGTCGCAGCCCCTGCAGCACGAGTTCGATCCCCGGCCAGGGAGCTTCCCACAGGGCGCAGCAGCCCTCTCCTGCCTCCCCGCTGCTCCCCTCAGCAGTGTACTTCAGTCAATCCGCCTGTTCTGCTCCCCACTCTGTCTTGGGTGAGTCCTCTCGTCACTCCACACCTCTGGCCTGCACCCCAGCTCTTGTATGCATAAATAAATAAATCTTTTATAAAAAGATAAGTTAAAAATTAAATTTAAAAAATTAAAAAACCAGAAAGGAGCTCTAACGCGTGTGGCTTTGCAGGCTTAATCCAGAGGTCTTGACATTTTCATTTTTTAGTGCTAGGTCATAAAGCTTTAATGTTTTCCTACATAATTCAGAAGAAGAAAAGTACTGTTAAAGGAGGCAGCAGAAGCTAGTATGAAAGGGAAAATAATTCAACAAGTGGTGTTGGGTAACTGGCAGTTTGCTAGGGAGAACGTTCTAGAGCCACAGTAATGCAGACAACGATTAAGCGAGGTCTGTCTCAACAATAAAAAGAAAAGCCCAAGTGACAAGGGCCACGCTCGGCAGCGCCCTCTTCAGGGATGCCCGCAGGTGGCCGTGCGCCAGGACAAGGCGCTGCCCACTGCGGTCCCTGAGGAAAGGACCTGGAGCCGCAACAGAACAGACTGGGCGCCCGCTAGGACGACAGTGCCGGCGGGGGCACGCGCCCGCTGTGGACACGGAAGCGGCGGCCATTTCGGAAGCAGCTGGCGGCCGTCAGCGCAAGGCGGGCAGCTCTGCACACGCCGCCGAGCCGCCGAGGTGGGGGCCGCGAGGCCCAGGTCCCGCGGGCGGCGGGTGCTCTGCGCAGCCGGGGGTGCGGGCACGCTCGGGGCGTCCGGGCCTGACCGACCTGAACGCACAGCATTCAGGCGCACAGCAGCACTGTTTGTGAAAGTCCGAAAGTAGAAAACCCCAAACGTGCCTCAATTTACAATGGGCAAACAAATGATGGTGGATTCACACGGTAGAATATTAGGCATAAAAAAGCAGTACCGGTCTCTGCAGCTCCCCTCGATTAGATGGAAAAGCTTTGAAAATATGGTAAGTGGAGGAAAGACGCAAAATACTACATATTGTGTGATTCCACATATATGAAACGTCGGGAAGAGTTGCGACCAGAGAGACAGTGGGCAGTGACCGCCAGCGGGGAGGCAGGGGCAGTGGGGGTGTCGCTGATGGGTACGGGGCTGTATAGGGGTTCCTTTCTGCCCCTCTCTTCAGGGAAACTTTCCCTGGTGCTACTTAAGAGGATCTTGCAAATGACGTCTGAGTCTCCAGTCGATGAGGTGCCTGTCTTACAATTCCTCTGAGATGCTGAGGTACACTTTCACCCTCTGTGCCCCCCTCGCACTTAGGGGGCGATGAATACTTGCTCCCAGACCCACCCCCGCATGATTCCTGCAGGTGTCCAGGGGAGACACAAGTTTCCGAGTTCACTGTTCTTATACCAGCCTTGCTCCATCTTTGCGGTAGACCAGAATGTCTACGGCTGACGTTGTGTCATTTGAATACCTTATCGACGTATACTGGGTAATCGCTTGAAACCAGATTCTGGCCGCTTTCTCGATTTCCGATCATCTTCCTGAATTCAAAGAGCCTGTTATGGGGAAGGGAGAGGAAGAGGAAAAGTTACATCTTTTATCCCACCCCCCTATGTCCACTACGCGGGAGCTGATGAACAGTGATGAAAAATTAGCAAGTGGTGTACATTAGTCATGTTAAAATTTCATTTTAACAATTAGAGAAAAAGATCAGGCTATTGGTTTTTTTACACGTTGGACACTTTGTCTCAAAAAATACATGAGAAATAGCATTGCTCAGAAAGTAACTAATATGTATAACTCTCAAAATTAAAGGTACAAGTCCTGAATATTCATTAAATCCAGACTTTTTCATGAGCTCCAGTATATCCCAGTTCTACAGCCATTATCAAGTCCCCCAGGGAAAACTCGGTCCCCAGAAGTCACTGTAGTCAGCTTAGTAACTATTACAGCTAAACTCCAGTTTGGTTTCTGAGAGTTCTTTCTTTTAAAATCCAAATTACTTTAAGACAGTTCAATTAATGATTATATGAGCTAAAATATAGGGAAATAATTAAAAAGATAAGCAGAAACCATGTCAATTTTTTGTATCATTTAATGTTTGATAGTCACGCCCCTCCGGGGGCAGAGGCTTTCCTAACGTGTTGAAGCGTTTACTGAAAGCACAAAGCAGACCGCGCGCAGGGAGGCGCTGACCGCTTGAGGTCCTCCGGCCGGCCCCATCCTCGGATGAAGAGCTTCGTGAGCAGGAGCCTCCGGTACAGGACGTCTAACTTGCTCACACCCATGAGCGGCACCGCGCACCTGCGAGACAGGGTTTCCCTGAGAGCCGCTGCGCCCAGGCCTCCTGCTGCCCCGCGCGCCGCCTCGCACGCAGGAGCTTCCGCCGCAGGGGACGTGTCTGCGAGCAGGGGGGACGCCCGGCAGACCCAGCGTGGCCACTACGTCCTGCCCTTACCCCGACACCAGTCCCAGGCCAGCCGCTCCCCAAAACTGGGGGGGAATGGACCCCCCTGGGAACTCACCCTGAGACAAGACGGGAGACAAGAACCCCAACAACCGGCCGAGGAGAGGGGACGCAGCGGGCCCCGCCCTCAGCACGGAGCCCAGGGTGAGGACTGACGGTCGGGTGTGCGGCGCCGGCCGCCAGGCCCGTCCCGGAGACGGCTGCGCGCGAGGAGACGGCGCCGCGGCGCAGCATGGGCCAGGCGGGCGAGCGGCGAGCACAGGCCGGGCCTGGCCGCTCCCCTGCACGCGGGGGCGGGGTGAGGCAGGGACGCCAGTCGCCCAGGCGGTTCTAGGGTTCTTTTTACATCTCCCTCCGTCCTCTCAGAGGCCGTGGTGAGGCTTCGACTTGCGGGCAAGCCTGGCTCGGGGCTGCGCCCGGGGGCGGGAACGTGGGCCCGACCGGGGCTGCACCGTGGGGCCGGGCGGGCAGAGCCGACGCGGCGCCCCCGGCCTCCGCCTGCGCAGCGGCCCCAGCCGGCCCCCCGCGCCCCGCGGCCTTCGCATTCTCTGCGTGGACCAGAAGCCCCTGCCCCGGCAGGCGCCCACAGCCCCCAGGCCGAGAGCCACGCGCACGGGAGGTTCTGCAGGCGCCCACGTGCTTCCACTGCCGCCGTCTCCGGCCTCCATGGACATTACTCCGGCCCTCCTGATAAATCTGGGCTGGCGCAGCAGCGCCAGGAGGAGCCGCGCCGGCCCTGCCTCGGCGCCTGCGCTCCGGCCGGCTGCTCCGCGCCAGCGCTCCCACGGCTGGGACAGACCCAGAGTCTCCGCATCATTTTAGCCCCTGCGCGGTGCGCTGAGAGCCGACCGCACGCCAGAGCCAGCGCCGGGAGCAGCCCGGCCAGGTGCCCAGCTCACCGCATCTGCTGAGCCTGGGGCTACAGCCTCTTCAGTCCCACTTTAGCCCCAAACCCGGGGTCGGGGACGCTGAGCACACAGGTCTTTCCAGGCGGGGCTAGTCGCTACCCGGAGCCAGAGTGAGCAGTAAAAATAACTCCACTTGCCACAGCAGGCAGACAGCGGGGCTGACACCGGCGCCGGGCAGCAGGGCGCCGCGGGCACGGGTCAGGCGCACACAGCTGCCTCCCAGGCTCGCCACAGCCGGCGGGAGGGCAGGGCCGAGCGGTGCAGAAATAGAAGCTCCAGCTCGGTGCCAAGGGCTCTTTCCTAGAAGTGAGCTGGGCTGAGGAGGCGCCCGGCCCACTCTGCCACCCAGCGCTTCTGGCTCCTTCGCCGTGCCCCGGAGCGCCTCAGCTGCGGCCAGTTTTCCGGGCCTTTACCCTCACAGAGCTGACCCGCATCGCGAAGGCGTATCTGAAACACACACGTTTTTAAACCGTGTGTCCTACAAGTTCACTTTAGGTCGCTTCTTTAACACGGGCTTCAGCAGCAAGGCCGTCAGGGGCCCGGAGGGCCGCACGACCCTCGCCCCCGCTCGGGGATGCACGCCTCGCCCTCCACACTGCGGGGAGTGGGGGCGCAGGGTCTGCCCGGGCAGCGCCGGAGAAGCAGCCGGCCGGAGAGCGGCCCTGTCCGCAGCCTCGCCCCAGCACCCTGCAGACCGCCGCCTGACCCTTTCCCGAAGCCACTCTTCTTTTCCATGGGCTTTTGGAAAAGGTTCAGCAGGATTTAAAGTGCTGTCAGAGTGTCCCTAGGAGACAGTCTCGCCACTTCCTGCCGGCACAGCACCAGAGCGGCTTCAGGTCTCCCCAGCTGGACAGCACTCAGCCCCGCTCTGCTCGGCCCTCTGAGGCCATCACTTGGAGGCAGCGATGGAAAATGGAGTCAGGAGACCCGGCCCTCGCCGCCGCGTGACCCTGAGCCGCCGCTCGGCATGAAGGGGACGAAGGCCCGCGGCTAGGGGACAGCAAGTCACTTCATAAAAACGGGCTACCTGCTTGGGGTGCTTCAAAGCTCTGAGAAAAGATACTTCTCGGTGGTGAGAGCGCTGTGCTGCCCTGCTGCCCCAGGCAGCTGGCCAGCTGCTGCCCAGAGGGGGCTGTTCCTCCACTGCAGTTGTCTAGAGCCGGCCGCTGGACACAAGCTTCCCATCCCTTTGGTGCCTACAGGACACAGAACGTGCCAGACCGGCAGAAGGAAGAGCGCCCCATACAATAAAGCAGCATCGAGTGCAGACAACACTAACTCTCCTGCGCTGCGCACCTTTCAGCAGGAATCACAGGAATCTGGCCTGGCCGAGCTGTTACAAAGGAACGCACAGCTGACCCAGAAGAAATGGCAGTCTGGGTTCAGAAGATAATTTGGAACCAGCAGCAAACACCTGTCGAACTTGGCGGTCCCCGGGTGGAGCGCGGGACAGTATACACAAGGTCACAGAGGAAACCCAGATCAGCAGGGCCTGGGACAGGGTGCCTGGCAGGGGGCGCGCAGAGGTAATGGTGGGAAAGAACGGAATTTGCGACCCGGCGCCGCCAGTTTCACTCGCAGAGGCTCTGAGTACGTGACTGGCCTCTCCGGGCTCGGTCCTCGGGAAGGGAGAACCGCGTGTGCTCCTCGCCGGCCAGCCAGTGGCGATCGCACCCGCAACTCCCCAGCACGAGCACGCGAGCTGCGCCTGCGCGGGAAGGAACCGGGCCAAGCTGCGGGGGCCGCTCTCCAGAGACGCCACCTCCCCAGACGGCGCCTAAGGGGGGCTGTGCCTTCTCGACTCCGTCACAGCGGCGGGCTGGGCTGTGGGGCCGAGGGCCCCGGGGGCGCGGGACCCCGTTTTCAGCGCGCGCCCTAGCAGGGGACTCCGGCTAAGGTGACTTTGAGGTTAGCCCGGCCAGTAAACGGCCGCGCGGCCACCTCCGCGTCCGCAGGGAAGGGCCGCCCGCAGCGCCCCCACGCGGGACCCCAGGGCGCCCCCCACTTCGTCGCTTAAGGTCGCCGGACCCCAGGAGGCCCCCGCAGCCCCCGCTTGCCCCGACCCCCGCGAAGCTCTGAAGCTCTGCCCCGGACCCTTGCGAGGCCCGCGCGCCGCGGACCGCGCGTCTCCAGCCCGGACCCCGCACGTAGGCGGCGCGCCCAGCGCCCGCGCCCCGCGCCCCGCGCCCGCACCCAGCGCCCCGCACCCGGTCGGCCGCCGCTCGCTCACCGGCCGCCGGCGGGCGCCTGGGTCCAGGTGGCCGTCCCCACCCAGCGCCGCCGCTCCGGGGACGCCGGGGCTCCGGGACTCGCTTCCGCCCGACCCGCCGGGCGCACCGCCTCCCCGGAGCGCCGCCGCGAGGCCAGGCGCCAGGCGGGGGCGGGCCGGCCGTTGGGCCCGCCCCGAGCCCGCCCCGAACCCGCCCCGAATCCGCCCCGAGCCCGCCCCGAGCCCGCCCCGAGACCCGCGGGCTCCCGAGCCCGGGCGCCGCGCCCGCGCTGGAGGACCAGCCGGCGGCCCCGGCCCCGCCCCCGGCACAGACGCCCCGCCCCGGCCCCGCCCCTCCATCGGCCCCGCCCACGGGAGGGGCGGGGCCGGCGCGCAGGCGCACTGGGGGCCGCTTGACAGCCGGGGCCTCGGGACGCGCGGGCGCGGAGGTGTCGCGAGAGTTGACCCCCGCGAGCGCGGCCACCATGGCGAGCCCGGGGGCCGCCGGCGAGCAGGAGCCGCTCCTGGGCAGCCGCTGTCCCGGAAGCAGGTGAGCGGGGCGGGGGCGCCCCTCACCGCGCCGCGCCCGCGCCCGGCCGACCGCGAGACCCGGCGGCGCCGACGCTCCCCGACGCCGGCCCGGGCGCCGCCGCCCTCCCGACGCCGGCCGGCCGCGGCGGACTCGGGGCCCGCGCGGTGTCTGGTCTCCGGCGCCCGTGACCGGGACGCGCCCGTGCCCGACTCCCCGGACCCGCGCCCGCTCGCCCCCAGCCCCGCCCAGCGTCGCGGTCGGCGGGCGGCTCCCTGTCGACGGCCGCGCAGTGCTCCCTGCTCCGGACCCGCCGGGCGGCCGCGCGTCCCGGGCCGGCGTTGCTGGCCCCGCGGTCAGTCTCCAGCGTGCTGGCCCGGGGCGGGAGCGGCAGGGAGGAACACCGGCCGGTCTCACGGGCGCCTGAAGCCCTCCTTGCAACGTCAACCTCAGCTCTGCAGGGCGGATTGTCACGGGCCGTCTGGCTTGAGAGAACAGGTCTTGCCGGCACATTCTCGCTTGTCCTGCCTCGTGCCCTGCGCCTGTGCTCTCATCCCTTGAGCAGGGTTCTGTTTTGCTCTTAGCAGTTCACATAGGCCCTCTGGCTGAAAGCATGGCTTTATTTTTAACCCCTCTTGGATTTTACCTTACTCTGTGAACAGCTCACCCCGGAGATTTTGTGTTCCTCCTAGCCTTGAGCCACAGTTTGAGGAGTGCGCTGCCGTTCGAGGTAGTGTGCTTGCAGTGAAAGCCTGAAAGGGTAAAACCCTGTAGCTTCACAGTTTTACTGAGGGGAGAACCTTGAGTAGAGAACGTCACACCAGAATCGAGCCGTGATCGTGGGGCTCCGAAGCCCCGCATCGTGGTGGGCGGCAGCGTCCCATCTTGTGTCCCGGTGGCTTAGGAAAGGGGCCTTGGAGCGAAGTGTCCGCGGTGACTCAGCTCAGCAGCAAAGCAGACAGAAGTAACGGGGGCGGCGACGCGACGGGCCGGCCACAAGCGCCTGCTCCCCATCAAGTGGAGACAGACATTTTTTCACTACAGTTACAGTTTCTAAAGGAAAAAGTAATTTTAAAATTTTGAACAACATCACTGCACAGAAGTTTAAAAACACCAGCACAGCGAACACCTGTGTACCCTAACACCTCCTCCAGCGTCTGCGGCCCCCACCTCCCCCGAAACAAAGCCATTCTTTACCCACCCCCATCGCTGTTACCCCAGCCACAAGCACAGTCCTAGTTCAAACCCAGCGGGCAATGCATCTGCTGCTGTTTTCCCAGTTGTTCCAAAGATGCACTTTATGGCTGAGCAACAGGACAGGATTTTACACCCCTCACCCAGAGCCCTCCCCGGGCTGCCTCCCTCTCCCGCCAGCTTGCTGTCTGCTCAGCGCCGCCCCCTGCATGGCGGGCTGAGGCTCTGGTGGGTGGCGGTGGGGCTGGCTGGGGCCTAGCTCTAGCTCAGAGGCCAGCTCAGAGGCCCCTCCCGCAGGGGCTCAGGCAGGCGCTCCCTCTGGGCCTTGTCCCGTGTCTCACCCGCCTGGCAGCCGGGCCTGCGGAGCCGAAGCTGAGGAGGGCCCGAGCGTGGCGCCCCCGTCACCCGCACGGCGGCCTGCTGATCCCAGCACCCCTTCGTGCTTCATAGCTGCCGCGAGTTTTTGACTGAGTTCCAAATCGAGCTGAAGCCGCCCTGAAGTTCCATTTTTCAGAATTGAGCTACTTTTCTTGGTCTCTGACCTGAGTAAGGTCTGCGCAACATAGTTAATCAAATATTTTCAGGCTTAGTTCATTGAATGTTTTTGAAAACATGTATCTGTTTTTTCAGATGTATACTGGCATCTGCACAGTCCTAGCCCGGTGCCCTGCCGAGCCCAGAGCCCAGAGCCCAGAGGTGTGGGCGGAACGGGCAGCAGCGTCCGTGCTGTGTGTCTCAGACGGCAGCATGGCCACACCCAACCCAGGCCTGCGCGGGACAGGCTGTCTGCGGGGCGCGTGTCCTGCGGGGTGGGGCGGGCCTGGCTCGGAGGGCTGGTGTCGGTCACTTCTCTCCCGCCCCCATCACCTGGTCACTTCACACTTGAAGCGTCTCGTGGGCCTGGTCCCCACACAGTCCGTGGGGCCCCCAGAGGCGCCGCTGTCCGCAGGCGATCCCCCGGAGACGCTGCTGGCTTGGGGGGACGGCGGCGGAGACGTGCACGTGAAGTGCATCTGGCTGTTTCTCTCCGCCCAGAGAGCAGGACGTGACCGAGACCGCCGAGCACCGCGCGAGCCGGTGGAGGTCCATCCGGGTCCTGTACCTGACCATGTTCCTCAGCAGCGTGGGTGAGTGTTGGGAGTTGGGCAGCATGTTCAAAATTCAGATAAAATGTGTCTGGAAGTCATTTATTTTTTTAATTATTTTTTGTGGTACATCCATGTGACTTAGAGTTTACCGTCCGAACTGCGTCTGAGTCGAGCATGTTAAGTGTATCTGCACGGCTGAGTCATCAACCTCCAGAGCTGTCACACTGCAAAACCGAAACTGTCCCCATGAAACGGCGGCTCCTGGTGCCCGCGACTCCCCTGCCTCTTTCTGTCTCTGTGAATTTTGCTATTCTTGATGCCTGGTATCAGCAGTCGTGCGGTCGTTTTCTTTCTGTGACTGGCTTGTTTACTTAGCGCGAGTCCTCGAGATTGGCCCACATTGCCGCATGTGTCAGAATTCCCTTTTGGAAGGCCGAGTACTGTTCTGTTATATATATTGTAGGGAAGAAAAGCTTTCCCCTGCCCTTTTAGGGTCTGTAGATAGCTGCAAATTAAACGAACGCAAGACCAATCAACAGGAGAAGAGCACACACGTTTATTTGGTGTTCACATTTTTTTTTTTTAAAGATTTATTTATTTATACATACAGCTGGGGTACAGGCCAGAGGTGTGAGGCGGCGAGAGGCTTCACCAGAGACAGAGTGGGGAGCAGAACAGGCAGATCAGAAATACACTGCTGAGGGGAGCAGCGGGCGAGGCAGGAGAGGTCTGCCGCGCCATGTGGGATTCTCCCCGGGTGGGCGTCGAACTCGCATCGCTGCTGCCGACAGCTCCACAGCGCAGCGCTAAACCTCTGCGCCACCAGGGAGGCCCCTGGTGTTCACATTTTTATGTAGCACGCAGGTGTGGAAGGACACACAGCTTCCCTGGGTGTGGCCGTGGCCGGGTGACCTGGCTGCAGGCCGGGAGCTCTGGCAGTAGCGGCACCTGTGAGGCTGAATAAACTGTATTTTCAGTGGGCTTGATGGAAGGAGAGCGGAGCGAGGCAGGCTGCGACGTGGCGGACCGTGAATACCTGCTGCGGGAAGCCAGAGCCCAGAGCCCCCTTAGATGACTCTGCTCCTGTGCAAGACCAGGACAGGAGCGCCTGTGGGCAGGAGCGGGCTGGGGGCTGTTCAGGCCTGGGGTGGGGCCACGGAGAACGGCTGAGAGTCGCCCCTTCTGGGACTGAAGTGCCCCGAGGTGCCGCTGGCGCCCGCACGTCTGCCCAAAGCCCGCGCCTTGTGCACTTTACATGGGTCCCAGTTACACCTTAGGGCGTTTTTACATAAATGCCTTTTATAGGATTTGGGTGACACGTGCTGCAGCGCGCTGGCGGGGCACCGGCGCGAGGCACCGCGGCCCCAGAGGCCGGGAGCGGAGAAGATGCCCCTCGGGAGGGGCCGTCAGAGGCCCTGCCCCTGGCAGCCGCTGCCCCGGGAGGTCGCCTCCTCTCACCTTCCCAGGGTCAGGTCCTTTCCTGACCGCGGCGAGAAGCCTCTGGCCACGGGCCTTTCCCGTCCACTCTGCACTGAAAGCCTCACCAGCCGTCAGCGCCTGCCCGTGGCCCGCGCGTGGGCAGAAGGCGCCGCCTGCTCGTCTGTTAGGTCAGGTCAGGGACAGTCATTACACGCTCTTCTAGCCTTTGGTGCTTCCTTTCCTTTTGGTCAATAAAGCCCGTTGCTTAGTGGTCGAGGCGCTTGTGGCCATCCAGTTGTAGGTGCAGGCTGTTCTGGTAAAATCCACGCTGTCGTTGAAAACTGGGGTCTGACCGGAAGCACGAATAACCACGTCTGCCTCTTTGCAGGGTTCTCCATCGTGATCATGTCGATCTGGCCGTATCTGCAGAAGGTTTGTGCCCTCGGCGCGCCCTCCCTGAAGTAGCTGCTGGTGCCTCTCGTGTGGCTGAGTGTGCTCGAGGGCCTCTCGGGGCTGTGACTGCCCCCTGCTAGGGTGACGGGAGAGTCCTGGAGACCTCGGGGCCAGGCGCTCCGGCGGGCAGAGCAGACCTCCCGGATCAGCGCGGCAGGAGACGGGCAGAGCCCAGCACTGCCGGGGCGGACGGGGCTGCCCCGGCCGGGCCCCACGGTGTGCCGGTGCTCCTGTGGGTGGTGTCACGCCTCCCCGTGGCCCGCGTTGTCCCCACGACGCCGCGGAAGGATGATCTGGGGGTGTGTGGTCTGGGGGTGCGGGCGGGAGGAGGCGGGCGAGGAGCCCGCAGCAGCGATTGGTCCGCCCCCGCCGGGGAAGACCGAGTCTGCCGCGGACCCCGCCTCTGCTTGCCAGGGCGCCCCCAGCCCCAGCGAGCTCACCCAAGCCAGTGTCACGCAGAGTCCTGGCTCCTCCCCAACAGCGCCTCAGGGGAGGTTCTCGAAGTTCTGCCCCTCCTGCCCTCCTGTTGCTCCTTCCCCCTCCAAGCTGGTCAGTCCTTGAAACGGCCTCTGACAGCAAAGCCTCGGGGCGGGGCTGGGTCCCGCGCTGCCCTGGAGGCCGCCCCGGAGGCTCTGCTGGCCGCGCTCTGCCCTCTGCTTGTCCTCAGCCCGCCGCTGGGTTCTGTGTCCACCTGCCCTTCTGTGGGCGTGGGGCTGAGCCTGGTGCTGACCTGTGGCCCACTGGAGGTTCCCGGCCAGCAGCTGCTCAGACAGGTGGACGCGGGCCCCAGCTCCGGGCTCTTCTGGAAAGCTGTCCCGCCTGTCCCCCTGTCCCCCCTGTCCCCTGCCTGGGCCTCCCCCACTGCCTTGTGTTCGTGCCTGAGGCTTTGCTGATGTCTCCTGAAGGCCTTCCCTGCCCGCCCCGGGTGCCCCTCACGCCCCTCGATCGCTGGGGCCTGCGCGGGGCCGTCACCTCCCAAGGGCAGGACGCCAGGCGGCCTCACCGCTAGCGCTGGGCGTGTTTGATAAGGATCAGGACTTAAACATGATACTTACGGTGGAAGAAGTTCATTTGCTTTATGTTTCATTTTACCTTTTTAAATTTTTATGAATTCTTAACTTTGGAAATGCTATCTTAAAATATCTGAAAGTGCCACAGCTTCATTGCTATTTTGGAAATTACTTTAAAAAATTGTATCTCACAAAATTATCACCCGTGACACTAAAAACTACCCCTGTAATGCAGAGCTGTTCGGACAGAAATCTAACAGCCCGGAGCAACTTCTGTGCTAAAAAGATAGCCCGGGTTTCAAGGCTCTGACGTCTCTCGCCCGTGTCTGGCCTGTTCGACCTCAGACGTCTCAAGAGCAATCTCTTGGCTGCGTCCAGCGCGACACGCCGGTGCTGGCCAGGCCATGCCGTGCCCAGGTGCCAGGGCCCCTGCGCCCACTGAGCGCTCGCGGCGACGGGCTGGGCAGGGACAGGCGCCACGTTTTCACCTGAAGGCCTGTCAGCCACTTCCCACGTCATTTCATGACGTATGCAGAGAGACAGACAGACAGACAGGGGGTGGGGGAGCTTTCCAAAATCAGTCACCCCGAGCTTAAGCCACGGACCGTCACGCCCCCATACAAGACGTCGCCGAGCGGAGGGCGCGGGCGTGTGGCGCGCACGTGTCGGGCGTCTGTGAGAGTGCAGGCGGCGTGCTGTTGCGTGACGTTATGGATGACGTGACCATCTTTCTCACATGCTCGCCTGCCCAGAAAGCCCCAAACCGTCCCGAAAGACGGCGGCGGTTTCCCTGTGCGGCCCGCGGCGCGGCTGCTGTGGGTGAGCGTCGGCCGCGTCAGGGTTGTGGCTTCTGATGCGCAGACACAAACCGCTGTGGCCAGGAGAAGGCCTCCAGGGCTCGCTGCCCCGGCCCCGGCTCCTCAGCGCTGTCCCCGCAGATCGACCGCACGGCCGACGCGAGCTTCCTGGGCTGGGTCATCGCCGCCTTCAGCCTCGGCCAGATGGTGGCGTCGCCTCTCTTTGGCTTCTGGTCGAATCACAGGCCGCGGAAAGAGCCCCTGACGGTCTCCATCCTCATCTCGGTGGCCGCCAACTGCCTCTACGCCTACGTGCACGCCCCGGCGGCCCACAACAAGTACTACATGCTGGCGGCGCGCGCGCTGCTGGGCTTCGGCGCAGGTAAGGCGCCCGCTGCGGCCTCGCCGCCCCTCCCGTGCCGCCAGCCCGCCCCACCCCGGGCCGAGCGCCCCGCTCCCGCGTGGCCTGCCAGGCGCCCTGGCCCTGCCCGCCCCAGCGCGATCTGGCGCTTTCCCCAGCCAGAGCACTCTGACTGGAGACGCTCCGCGCGCCCCCGCGGGCCTCCGGGCGCGCCCTCGGCAGGTGCCCTGGCTGGGAGCGGGTTCCTTCGCTGTCTGGCCTCGCACGTGTGAGCGCAGTTCCTTCCAAACGCAGCACGCGGCGGTGTGCTGGCCACTCGCTGGCCAGCGCGGCGCTAGCGCCACACCCCAACCCACGGGTGCGCCCCGTCCTTCACGCCGGGAGCGACGTCCCTCGCCGCCTGCGCACGCCTGGCCGGGCACTGGCCCGCTGCGGCCTCCCCCGTCGCGCCCAGGGCCGCCCGCGACGCAGGCGTGCCCCCACCAGCCCGTGTGTCCTAGGGAACGTGGCCGTGGTCCGGTCGTACATCGCGGGCGCCACCTCCCTGCAGGAGAGGACCAGCTCCATGGCCAACACCAGCGCGTGCCAAGCGCTGGGCTTCATCCTGGGCCCAGGTGGGTGTCTTGCCCCCGCCGGGCGGGGACGCTTGGCGCTCGGATGCCGAGTGACCCGGGTGAGGCGTCTGGGCCGGAGGGCGGCTTAGCCGCGTGCCCACCGCGCCACGGCCCCGCCACGGCCTGGCACCCGGGTCACCCGGCGCACGGCTTCCCGCGGCCACCTCTGTGCCGCTGTCGCCCGCCGCGGCCTCGTCCCCACGCTGGCACCCTCGAAGGCCCCGCCCAGCGCCCGGTCCGGCTCGGCTGCGGGAAAGCCTAGGCGCGCGCGGCGAGCACCGGACGCTGCGTCTCGGCGTCTGGCATCGTGGGCGAGCGGGCGGCCCGTGATCACCGCGTGATCGGCCCTGAGGCCGGCCAGGCACCCGGTGCCCACCTGCGCCCACCACGGGCCCCTGGCTGGATGTCGCCCAGGACACGGGCGGCGCAGGGAGAGCCGAGCACGGCGTGTCCCGAATCACCGACCCGGACTGTGGCGCTTTTTGTTTTAAAGATTTATTTATGCAGACAAGCTGGGGTGCAGGCCAGGGGTGCGGGCGGCGAGAGGCCTCCCAGGAGGCCTCCACCAGAGACAGAGTGGGGAGCAGGGCAGACAGACTGACCGAAACACACTGCTGAGGGGGCAGCGGGAGGCAGAGATGCCTGCTGCGCCCTGCGGGAATCTCCCCGGCCGGGCGTCGCGTCGACTTCTCACGCTGCCGACAGCTCCACAGCGCTGCGCTTAACGTGGCGCCTCCAGGGAGGCCCTGTGGCGTTGTCTTTCTTACATTAAAATTGGTGAAACTTAAAAGTTATTTCCGGAAGATGTAGAATTTAAAGTTCCCAGGAGAAGTTTTTTTGAAAAGCGTGCCCTGGCCCCGGGGCGGGGGCGGGGTGCAATCCGTGTCTGGCCTGCAGCCGGGGGGTGTCGGATTTTCCCAGTTTCCTTGGTACGGGTGTGGACGGTACTCATTCCTGCCGTGTCTCCCCGCTCGCCCCGCGGCTCATCTGTGTGTCTCCTCAAGTCTTCCAGACCTGCTTCGCGCTCATCGGCGAACGCGGCGTGACCTGGGCGGCCCTCAGGCTGCAGATCAACATGTACACGGCTCCGGTTTTGCTCAGCGCCTTCCTGGGAGTTTTGAATGTTGTCCTGATCCTTGCTGTATTAAGGTAACCAGACCGGGATGGAAAGCCGCTTTTCAGACTGCAGTGAAGCCGGCTCCTCGTCGGGGCGGGGCCTCCCAGGAGGCCTCTGCAGGGCCGCGCGCGGCCCGGCCGGGTGCCGAGGGGTGAGGTGGTGACGGGCGCAGGCGAGGCCTGAGCACAGCGGCGGGGTCCGGGGCGCAGGCAGCGCTGTGAGCGGACGCAGTATCAGCCTCATCTCGCCTGCGCTCCGGAAGGAACGCAAGAAACCACGCAAGCGCGGCACTTTGTGTCTGCAGCGCTTCTTCCCTGGGCACGACTGTGTCTAGCTCATGTCTGTCCCTGGATTAGGGTGGATCAGGTGTGATTTTGACTGAACTGAGGGTTTTTTTTCCATTTTACATGATGATAAAGGAATCAGATTTTAATTTTATTGATATCTCATTGGTAAATAGTATTTTACTTAGAAACCAATAAAAGAAATTCAGAATGTGAATTGGAGTGATAAATTCGTCATTTACTTATGTTAAGCCCTTCGTGGCTACAACATTTATGTTTTTCTTTTCAAGAGAACATCGCGTGGATGAATCAGGACGGCAGTGTAAAAATATTAACAGTGGAGAAGGCCAAGGTACGGCTGCCCGCGTGCGCAGAGGTGCGGTCCCCGCAGCAGGCCGCCGCCCACACCCTGTCACACAGCACAGGGCCAGTCCCCCGTCTCGGCCGTGTCCAGGTGGGCCAGGCTGTCCACAGGACAGACCCCGCCTCCACCCAGCTAGAAGCCGCTGCCCGCTGCCCGGACGGCCGCGCTGGCCCGCCCCCACGTGGTGGACGCTGCAGCCTCCGCCGAGCCGGCTCCGAGCCCAGGCGCACGGCCGACCGGACTGGGCCCGACGCCGCACCCCAAGTCTCTGACCCTCCGCCTGCAGTACGCACCTCTCAGCTCCTCTGCGCTGAGTTACAGCCCCACCCGGTAACCTCTCTAACAGGGCGGAAGCCCGGCGTGTTTCATGGAGGTGTTTACCGAAACTTAGAAATGAGTTTTGTTCTATACAAATGTCTTCCAAGTACCCAGACGTCTTCAGGACGAACACAGATCTTTCCTTCCTAAACCAGCACCCTGACGAGACGGGGCGGGGGTGTCCTGTCCACCCCTCGGCCGCCTGCCCTAGGCCGGGGGGCGCCAGGCCCGGGGGCCCTCAGCTGCCCCCCCAGAGCCCCACTCTGGGGCCGCTTGGCACGAGTGGGGTCGGGGCCTCACCAGACTGCCAGCTTTAGTGAAGGAAATGCCAGAAACCCAGCTGCATTCACATTTGAGATAAACAGAAACTTTACGTATCTTCCACGAAATGTCCGTGAAATCTGTGGACTAGGATATTTCCTGGAATGTTGAGCTCATACTTACACTAAAACCTCTGTTATTTCTCTGAAATCCAGTGTAACTGGTGGGACATATTCCCACCGAAGCACGGTCCGGGGCGGCCGCGGGCCGGAGCCTGCGCCCGAGGGGCTCCAGCTGGGGGCGGAGGGCCTGCAGCCAAGGTCACAGCAGGTCGTGACCCTCGGGCCGCAGGCGTGTCTCGGCCCGTCCGCAGCCCTGGCGCTGGGGTTGCGGGCGCTCGCGCCCCTCAGAAGGCCCTTGCTCTGCGGCTCCTGCTCCTCAGCCGCTCTGAAGTCGAGGGACGACGTGAAGCGTCTGCTCACGGCCGCGGGGCGCGCGCAGGAGCGCCCCGGGGCCGGTGAGTGACCTGTGCTGCCCGCAGCAGGTGCGGCCGAGGCCCGCGGGGGCGTGGACCGCCTCGCCGTGGTGGCCACCAACGTCCTGTTCTTCGTGGTGCTCTTCATCTTCGCCCTCTTCGAGACGTGAGTGTCCGCCCTCCCGCCGCGCGCCCCGAGGTGGTCCTGGCTCTGCCCCGTCCTGGCGTCTCCCGAGGAGCCTGCGGCGCTGTCTCCTCCCCTTGCCCCTCAGCCGGGCGCCCGGTGGCCCTCGCCTGGGCCTGCTGACCGTCACGGTCACGTGGCCTTTTCATCCAGCCATGAAGCGAGCCCGCTCCTGCCCTAAATGCCCCGACCCTGCCATCGCGGCGCCACAGGCTTGCTCTCCCGCAGCCCCCGGCGGCCGCGCCCCTGCTGCGAGTGCGCTTGGGTTTCATTTTCTAAGTTTTATATGGAAGTGCCAGCTCATCTGGTTCCTCTGGCACTTTTCACTGTGGTAAAGTATGCGCGATGTACGACAGGTCACGCCCCCTTTTGAGGGGCTGTGGAAGTGGCGTTTGCAGAAGCGACGCAGAATGAGCGGGACACTGGCCGCGGCCAGGCCCTGAGGTCCAGGCGGGAGTGCCTGCCCCGCCCCGCAGCACCCCCGGAGGAAAGCACGGGCGCGCCCGCTGGGCTCCCCCGCCCCAGAGACGCGGCCTCCTGGAAGCCAGGACGGGCGCTCAGCGGGCGGTGACGCGGCCCCC
>PVIJ01016782.1:0-31579 GCA_004024925.1 Scalopus aquaticus | reverse complement strand
TGACTTTACATACTTCTTTGGGAGCTGCATAGTTTCAGATTTAGAATTTCCCTTAAGCCTAACCTGGGAATGTGGGAGGGGGAAAAACAATGAAAGTCACCCCTTTATCAGTCAGTCTTCAAGTTGATTTCCTCTCCACCAGCCTCCAATTATTTACTTTTTTTAGGGTCCTCAGAGAGTTCCTTTTTGGATTCTGCCGAGAGGTTTTAGTTGTGATTTGCAGACTGTAAAGGGCGCATTGTGCCCACGCCACCTTGACTGGCACCAGAGCATGTCTGGACTCTTGCCCTGCCTGCAGTGCTGTTCCCCAACACCCACAGCTGCCTGCTCATTTCTCCTGCCTCGTAGAGCAGCTCATCATCTTCTTAGCGGAAGTGTCCCCTACTGCCTGTCATCATCTGCGGTCACACTCAGTGTCTCACCTCCTCTGACTGCCCCATTTCTCCGTGTGCCTGCTGTAGGCCTCCTGCCTGCACAATGTGAGCTGTTGAGGACACAGGCTCCGTCTGCTTTGCTCGTTCTTATGTCTGCAGGGCCTGCAGCAGCACATAGTAGGAGCGCACACGTGTTTCTGGCTGACGGGAGGGCTGGAGCTGACTGGCTGTTAGGCAGAGTCAGGCAGTAGGAGTGGACAAAAATAGTTTCTGGGATAGGCCGCAGAAAAGCCTCTGCTCTCTCTAGAGGAGACGAGTATGTAAAGGGGAAAGGGAGAAATGGCTGAGAAAATCAGCAGGAGGCCCTGGGTCAAGCAAGAGTAACTAGGAAGATTATTGATCCTCACCACCCAAGGAAGGAATGGGGCTGGTGGGGCTGCTTGGACGTAAGACTAGGTAGTGAGACCGTCTTGAACGTGGTAATTGTGCAGAGATAACAGTGTTGTTGGGGTCTCCAGGGAGCACTTTTGGGGACATCTGGTGAGGCCTCGAGGTGCAGGGAGGACATAGGAGGAGGCTAAAAGTGAAGGCAGGAGAATCCGCCTCACTGGGCCCTATAGTCCTTGTAAACAATACTTGTGAAAACTCAGTGCAGCTCACCAGCCTTCCGCAGTCCTTAGCGGTCAAGTAGGGACAGGAGATTGGGCCACTTGACCTTTGGATCCCTGCCACCCTGAAGTTCCGTGGTTCTGCCAAGTCCGGTAGACAGTTGGAGAGAGATGGAACAGAAAAGCAGGTGAGGTTACGGTGCTGGTGATAGAGATGTGTGGGTCATAGCATCAGGGGATGGGAGGGAGATGAGACGGGATGACCTCGGAAGAGTAAATAAATCTAGGAATGAAAGGAGAGAGAGCGTGGCCAAGGGTGGGGTGTCAGCTAACCGGCAGGGTCACGAAGCAGAGAAGTCAAGCAGGACCCCTGCTGCGGGTGATACACTCGCCACGTGCTGCAGGCGGGCTGGTCCCAATAAAAAAAGTGTACCCCGCAAGCTGGCATTTGCTTGGAGATGAAATGAAGGAAAGAAAATGAAACGGGCGAGCCCTCGTGTGGTCCATTTCCGGAAGGGGCGTCTCCCCAGTCTGTAGCGGGCCTCTGCACACTGCAGAGTGAGAAACGCCAGAACTGCCCCCGTCAGACTGCAGGGAGCTGAGTTTACATAACTCCTAGACAAGTGCTGCGCTGAACCGGGCACGCCGGTCAGTGGGCAGGGTGGGCTTCGGGGCAGTGAAGTCCACGCTCAGTGACCACTGGCACAGGCACCGCCAGTCCCAGGGCGCACCAGGCCGGCGTCTTCGAGCAGCGGGGCTTCCTAGGAGGGCAAACCACATGAAAAGCAGCTGCTTCACTTGCGTGTCCGCTGGTCTCTGACCTGACGTGTTGCCCAGCGTGAAGGGTGCCGTCCCTTCTGCAGGCCTCCCCAGGGCCCAGCACCGTTGGCCCTCGGGCTCGAGCAGACGAACTGCTTTGCTCACTGGAAATCAAGATGATCAGTGGAAAGAGGCCCCTCGGCACCCGTGGAGATCAAGGGCGGCCCTCACCTCTAGGAAGCGCGACGTTCCGGTGGGCCTTTTCCTAGAAGTGAAAGTAAAGCAGTGAGAGCAGCAGCCGGGCATCAGGGAGGCCTGGGTGTGGGTCCGGTGCTCCCAGGTGCAGGCTGTGCCTTCTGTGGGGGTCATTTGGCCTCTCTGAACCCCAGCTGCCTCTCTGGCTGAGAAAACTCATGCTTCTTAGAGTCACCTACTGACATTTCCCAGCCCCCACCGCTCCCGGAGCCCACGGCCACCCTGGAGGCCCGAGTGTCGTGGGGGGGGGTTGTCTGCACCTTTGGCTTCCGGGGCGGGGACCACAAATCCCTGGCCTCTCAGCCGGCACCGGCTGGCTGACTCGGGGCTTTCTTTTCTCACAAGCACTTCGTTGACAGAAGCGTGGACAATACTTTTCAAAGTGTGAGGTGGGGCTTGTCTGCTGCCTCCCATTCTGGCTTTCTGGGGTTCCTTGAGGAGCAGTTCATGTGAGGCTCCCATGGGCCCTGGCTCAGGTGTCCCCCTTACCTGGCCTTTGGCAAGATGGCCTGTCACCCCACCTGCCTTTGAGGAAAGGCCAGGTCTGCGCAGATGGCAGATGAGGTCTCCAGGCAGTGGTCAGAGCAACGCGGGTGCGGTCAGTTCTGTGGTTTTACCTCCGCCGCCCTGTACCCACCGCAGGGACGGGTCTCAGGCGTAGGTCTCGTTCCCGGGTATTAGCCACAGCTCCCCTAGCAGGAGGCACCACAGAGAGAGAAGGTGCAAAGGGTTTTGCAGCTTTTCCCACTCCCCTGATTGGGCTTTGCGAGTGGAGGAACCAGGACACCCACAGTCCTCCCACTCAGTCTTCATTGCGCCTTCCTCCCCCAAACCCTCCCCCCAGCCTGAGCTTGGGTCCTTATTAAAGTGTCTTCAGTGCCCATCGCCTGAGCAAATCAGCAGAAGCCTGGTCATTTTATGTCCCGCAAGCCAAACCTTGGGACACTGCCGAGACCCAGACGTCCACCCGCCCTGGTCCCCAGCATCTGGGGCGCTGCCTCTGCCCTGGTCACTGCCCGGCCGGTGAGCCCAGAAGCAGAGTGTGTGGTGGCTTCTTCTGAATGCCTGTGTTCTCCCGCCCACCCCGGACAGAGCCCCGCCTGCTCGGGGAGCCGCAGGGAAAGCGGAGCCGCATTTATCTGAAGATGGACACAGACTTAGGCTGAGAGGGCTCCCCGGACACGCAGCTGGGGAAACAGGGCTGTATCTTGAGAACTGAGTTAGACCAGATGTGAAGCAACAGCTGTTAACGGTGTCTTAGAAACAGGCGGGGAGACAGCCCTGTGGGGCACCCACGAGACCACTGTTTACACACTTTTTCTTTTTAGATCAAAAAAGAAGGTCACAGATTCAGAACTAGCTTGTGAACAGGCACATCAGTATCTTCTCACCAAAGCGAAGAACAGGTGGACAGACTTGTCTAAGGTGAGAAACGAACATGCCCTGGGAAGGGGGGGTGTCTGCTTCCGGGCCGGGGAGCCGACTTCGTGTTTCCGATTTGGTCTGTGAACGCAGCGGCCCCCTCGAAGCGCTCCCCCAGCCCTCCAGTGGCAGGACCTGCTCTGTAGCTCCCTCCTCTCCCGCCCGGGCCCGCCTCTCGGGCCAAGGTGACCTCCTCTCCACCTCAGTGGCTTCTGGGTCCTGAGAGGGTGCCCTCCACACCGACCCCCACAGCCTCAGTGCCATCTTCTCCCCGATGTCCTGTGGCCCCCAAACTGTAGAGCTGGCATGGGGACCCCAGGGCTCTGTACCGCTGAGCCAGCAGCCTTGGCTCTGTCTGAAAGGCCCCATGTCTCTGGCACTGCAGGAGGGGAGGAGAGGAGACAGGCTTCTGGAGGAAGAGGATGCATCGGCTGCAGGGGCACGGGGAGGAGGGGAGCCCTTAGCCACACCTGTCACCTCACACTGCCCCCCTCTTGGAGCCCTAGGGCTGAATGGTGCTCCCCATTTTATTCTCACCACATGAGGGTCTCTGTCCCTGTCTTGGCGTCTGGGATAAAGCAGAGGGAATCAGCCCCCAGCGTGACCTCTGGGAGGCGGGGGCGCTCAGTCTGGGCCTGCGGCCTTTGGGAAGCAGCCCTGGTGGTGGCGGGGCGAAGCCGGTGGTGCTCCGCCACTGCCCTGGACTCCGAGTCTGGCTGGATGACTGTGTGAGTGCCCGGCGGAGCTGCGTCCCTTCTGCTGCCATTCCCCACACAGGACCCACTAACTCCGAAGGGACGTCGCCCCAGTGAACCTGCAGTGGGAGCCCGGCGATGGCCCGTTGGTTATCTCCAGGGTCTAGTCATCCTCCGCGGGGCAGTGAGCAGGTCCTTCCCGGGCAGCTCAGCTCGCTCACTTCTGTCAGCGTTTCAGGAAGTCAGCACGGGCTGAGGACACAGGGACGAGAAAGAAGAGATGGGCTCCCCATCCCCAGAGGCGCGTGTGCGTGGCCTCAGCAGGCCACCCACGAGCAGGGCACTGGACACTGGTGGAAGTTGGGCAGGGGCGGGGTGTGGAGGGTGTCGGGACTGAGGCCGCACAAGCCCTGCATGGCGCTCCGAGGCCGGTCTGTCCGGCACCAGCATCCCGTCTGCTGTCACCATGACTTAGTGACTTAGCTTGCCTGCGGCGGGCAGGGCCGCCCCTGTGTCCTCCAAGAGCCTTTCAGGTCCGCTGGCCAAGTCCCACCAAGGGGAAAACTGCCGGGGCGTTCACTGGAGACTCGCCGTCTTGGCTGTTTGGAGCCTTCCAGTTTGGGCACGCAGTGTCCCCAAGACTGCTCCAGGAGCTCTCCGTGAAGTCCGGCCTGCTCTGTGTGGAGGTCTCGCCATCCTCGAGGGGTCCCTAGGGCTCCCCGCTCTGTTGTGGCCTGTGAGAGGTTTTCCTTAAGACTCGTTTCCTACGCCTGATAGACAAAAATGTGGATGGTTTTGCCTGTTCCTATAAAGCTAAATTCTCTTATAATCTGTGAATTCTTTGATCTCCTAAATATATAATCAAGTCCTCGATGAATCATGACAGTTGTACTTCCTCTGGTCCTGGCGTTACACCTTTTGGTCCTTTTCTTGTTGCGCCACCGCGGCTGCAACCCGTGTGACATCGCTGGTCCAGGTCCTGATGGGGAGTTTCCTTCCCTGTGAGGTATAGTGCTGGCCAAGGCCTCTAGGGGCGCCCTTGTGCCGCCAGGCAGGTGTGGTGAGGAAGGTCAGGTGTCTGCTCCTTGGGAGAATTTGTGACAGGCAGCCTTTTGGATGCCGGGCGAGCCCAGCTGCCTCTGGAAATGGTTCCACCTCACCCCATCCTACAGCTGGAGTCTCCCGGCCTTGGTACAGCAGCGGGCGAATCCTCGGCACTGCTGAGGCCATAACTAACCTCAGGCGCTCTGGGTGGCCCCATTTCCCTTGTTTCTAGCAGTTTCTGAAGCCGCATGGCCAGCCTGGAGAAGAGCCAGGCCTGAGACCGCTCACTTCCCAGCAGCAGCCCCTCCCAGCTGCAGCCTTCCCTTGCATCGCTCTCGTTCCCTGTACGGGGGTCAGGAAGGGGTCCAGGCCTGAGGTTGAGGCCACACGCAGGTGGCGGGGAGAAAAGTGTCTTGGGTTGTCCCAGATTCCAACAACCGGAAACCCGCCCACTGCCGCCAGCTCCCCGCGTGCCTCTCAGCCCGCTTCTCTGATGCCGTAGAACTTCATAGAGACCGACCACGAGGGCAACGGGATCCTGCGGCGGCGGGACATAAAGAATGCGCTATACGGGTTCGACATCCCCCTCACACCGAGGGAATTTGAGAAGCTCTGGACGAGGTGAGTGGTGTTCGAAGCCCAGCCCCTTTCCACCCCGGCCGTCTTGGGGGCCTGCAAGCTGAGCGCCCACCTTTCCTCCCCACGTGGGGGTGGGGGGCAGCCGGGGTTAGGAACCCCAGCTGGGGTTAGGTTTTCTTTTGGTTGCATCTGCCTGGTGTCCTGTGTCCTGGTTCCCTATCCCCATCAAGAGCACTGGGGTCAACACCCCACCCCTGGGGGCAAGAGGCCCACGTGTGCGTTGCCAGGGAAACCGAAGTTCGCGCCATCTTTTACTGTCTTGGAGGCACGAAGTCCCTCTCCAAAGCCCTAACTCGAACGCAGCTAACTCCACGGACGCGCAGGCTGGCACAGGAGGCTGCGTCTCCCCCACTGCCCAGAGGTGGAATCGGGGCACAGCTGTTTTACAGATCAGTCACTGGTTAGAGGAAAATAGCCCAACTCTCGTCAGCTTGGTGGAGTCCCCAAGGGCCCCTCAGGCTGGAAATAGCATCTAGGAGCAGGCACGGTCTCCACCAGCTGCTCTAGATCTCATTGCTTTTGACTCCAGCCCCGGTTGTTCCATCCCCGGCTCAGACACTTGCTTTTCGGGGTGCACTGACGATTTCCTCATTTCAGGCCTGCCTTCAGTGAATTGCTTCTCCCTTAGATGTCAGAGGCCACTCGGCCCACCGGCACAGGCCCTCGGGGAGCTCGCCAAGGCGGCCCTGTCGTTTTGTAGCTTTTGCTCTGTCCCGGGTGGAGACTGAGTGTCGGCCAGGTGTAGGATGAGGGGGGCTGTTCTGCGTCTAATTTAGAAAAGCCACTTGAGGTGCTCACAAAATCCTTGTTTTTTTAGACCCTTCCAACGCAGGGCCGGGTTCACTTCCTTTTCCGTTTCCTTCCTCGGTAGATAGAATGAGCCGTTTCTGCTCAGTCATTGCGACGCGGGTGTGGCCAGGTGCGCGCACCTCCCACCGTGGGCACCTTCTGGGTCTCTTGTGATTTCCAAGCTCAGGGGGAGTGTCGGGGGACAGGAAGCAGCACCCAAACATGGGAGTGCAGCGCCCACCTGACACTGCCAGAGGCGGGAGCGGCGGAGCCCTGAGCCCCGTCAGGAGCTCAGACGAGCTGATCGCGGAGCCTGGCGAGGCAGCTGCTGGGCCAGGCCGTTGTCCCCCACGAAGGAGCTGTCCTGCAGCAGGGGAACACTGGACTGGAGAGGCAGGGCGTGGCAAGGCCTTTGGGGGGGCGGGGAGGCCCAGTTCGTGCCACGCCCCCCACGCCATACTTGAGATCTGGCCGGGTTCTGGTGCGTTCTGGTCCCGGCCCACGCCCTGCAGGCGGGTGGGGAGCAGCCCGTGGGCCTGGGCGGGAGCAGGTTCCGAAGGGGAGGCTGAGTCAGGGCCGCTGTCCGCAGGCTCCAGGAGACGCTGAACGGCAGTAACGGAGCCGGGGGCTCGAGCGCCGTCTGTGAGTGCATGTCGACCAGGGCTGTAAAACGACCTTGGGGGATGACAGTGCTGAGCGCTGCTCCCCAGGGGGCTCGTCCAGTGGGGGCTCTGTGCATTGGTCTTTGGGCCACCCTCCCGCAGAGCTGTGTTGTTGGGTCCCTCAGTGGCACAAGGCTGGTCGCGGCTGACTCCTTTCAGGGCCCTGGGCTTACCCTGGAGGCTGGAGAGAGGGTCGCTGCCCCCTTCCAGGCAGAAGGACGGAAGTCAGCCCCTTGTACCCTCGTGCCCGGCAGGTGAGGCCGCCAGCCGCTCGGGCCCCGGGCTGTGCGCGCTCACCCTCCGGAGGCTCAGGACCAGCCTCGGGAATCGAGGCCCACAGCCTCCTCTTGCAGTGGGGGGGTCGCTTTTTTTTGCTTTTGAAACAAAATTCGCTGAAGAAAATTAGAAAGGCACTGGGGGGGGGGGGGTCTGCAAGTGTTGCCTTAGAGGGATTCATGAGTGCTGGTGACCCGTCATCACGCAGGGCCTTTTCCAGCCGGGAGGGCCTTCAGCCGCTCGAGGCGAGGGCGCCCGGCCCTGGAGTGGCCGAGGGGCTGGCGAGGGGCTGGAGGCTGGAGCTGGCACTGGGCACAAGCTGGTGCTGCTCTCACCGGCCAGAGAAGACCGTCCTGTCTCCGGGATGGAGGCTGTGCTCCGAGCAGGCCGTGGCGGCGGGCAGATGGCACACGCGCGTGCATGCACACGCACAGCAGAGGAGCTGCCCTGTGGGCTGGCGGGGAGGCCACGGGGCTCCTGAGGCACCTTGGGGAGAGGCTCCCGGGGCCTCGGGATGGACAGACAGACGGACACGGCCCCACTGCAGGCTTCACCGGCCCAAACCCTTCCCTCCTGACTTCAACCCGCCACCCCAGCCCGACAGCAGTCGGTGGATGATAGAGACGCCCCCCTCGTTGTTATTCCCCTGAAACAGCAGAGGGGAGCCGGGGCGGGGGCGGGGCCCACCAGGTCCCGCTCCCTCAGCAGCTGGTCAGCTCGTGAGCCCGCAGAGGTGGGCGGCGTTCACCCTCAGTCAGAGCACGGCCCTCGGCACCCCCAGAACCTTGCCCACAGCGTGGCTGAAACGCAGCCGCATCCCAGAACTGTCTGCATCCGGGAAAAATCACCGCAAACGCCGTTTTTATCAACACAGAAAAGACCCAGATCCCTCCGTAAAAAGAAATGCTTTTTTCTCTGTAAAGAAAATTGGCAATTTGCCTTCAACTTTTTTTATTGAAGTAATTCTATTCTATTTGAATAATGTTGGGAGATAAAAACCCTCCATTATGGCTTTTTTAATGAATTATAATTCCAAAAAAATCTTAATAATAGAAAATGACATAAAAGGTTCATAGAATAATTCTTATCTTGTTTTCCTCACTGGTCTGTCTCGGTGGTTGTGTGTAATTGGCATCTCTTCAAAGAGCAAATGGGGAATTTGAATCAATGGCATTCATTTAGTCAAGTTTTAAGACTGAATGTGCTTTTTGAAGGACTTTCCTCCAAGTTTTCACATCAGCACTTCCTCGTGTAGTTGCTCAATGAAACAGGATTGTTGGGGCCTCCCTGGTGGCGCAATGGGTTAATCGCAGCGCTGTGGAGCTGTCGGCATTGCGGCACGAGTTCGATTCCCAGCCAGGGACATTCCCACATGGCACAGCAGACCTCTCCTGTCTCGCCCGCTGTTTCCCTCAGCAGTGTATTTTGGTCGATCTTCCTGTTCTGTTCCCCACTCTGTCTCTGGGGAATCCTCTCCCCCCTGCACCTCTGGTCTACACCTCAGCTTGTATGCATAAATAAATAAATCTTAAAAAAATAATAAAACAGGATTGTTGACTGACCGACGGGGTTGCTGCGGACTCCCTGTGGTCGTATCAGGATGGCAGGTGGCTCCGAGGCTCGCGCCTGGGGGTCCAGGCCTGCAGGAGGGAGAGTTCAATGATCAGGGTGTCTGGTTTCAAACGCCACTGTGCTGGTGAGTCCTGGGGGTCACGCTCAATGCCTCCTGGGGTCAGGTCTGGGGGGCGTGTCCCTGCGTGTCTGACTCCGCCTCCCTGGGCAGAACTCACAGGGTGGGCGGGGCTAGGAGGCTCCTCAAAGGTGGTGGAGGTAGTGCAGGCAGGATCCACCCCTCCCCCAGCAGCTCCTGACCAGACCTCTGTTTAAATGTTTTTGAAGCTATGACACTGAGGGCAGGGGCTTCATTACTTACCAAGAGTTCCTGGAGAAGCTGGGCATCAGCTACTCGGCGGACGTGCACCAGCCCTCCGGGGAGGGCTACTTCAACTTCATGGGCCACTTCACGAAGCCCCAGCAAATCCAGGAGGAGATCAGAGAGCTGCAGCAGAGCACTGAGAAGGCAGCGCTGGCAAGGTGAGTCAGAGGGTGTCCATTCTCCATTTGCCTGGGCCGCCTGTGAGGTCAGGGGTGGCACTGGCTCACTTACCCTGAAATCGCTGCCCTGTGCTGCTGGCCACCTGGAGGTGGGCACTGAGCACAGAGCTCTCGGGGGTAAAGAGCTGTAGCCGCCGCCATGCTCTCCTGTCAGCGGTGCCTCGTGGGTGTCTCAGGAAAGTGTTTTGATTTTTTTTTTATTCCTTCATTTGCTTTCATTTAGGAGGTTAAGTGGGCTGTGACGTGTGACAGCGAATGACCCCCGTGACCCGGGCCTGAATCCCGGGCCTGAATCCCGTCTTCACCTGTAGGGTCCAGCCCCGGCAGGTGCCCTCGCGCCGCTGCCGAGTCTCTGGGTCTCGGGTGCGGGTAGGGTTTCAGCCAGCTCCGGATAGAGGCCCGGGGCAGGGGGCGTGGCCCCACCTCGGGAACATGCTCTCACCTCCCCATCCTGACTTCTGACTCCGGGCCCTTTGTCCCGCGTGCTCCAGGAGCTGCCCTCCCACAGACCCTGAGGCCGGAGCCCTTGCCCTGCGGGGAGGGAAGCTCTTCCAGGAGGCCCCTTTGCTCCACTAGATCCATCCCACCCGACTCCAAAGCAGCCCCGGCCCAGAGCAGCTACTTGGCCAGTAGGTGGGCGGCGTCGCTGGCGTCAGTGTCTGTCATCTTGCCGCACTTTTATTTTTTTTAATTTTTTTTAAGATTTATTTATTTATGCATACAAGAGCTGGGGTGTAGGCCAGAGGTGTGGGGGTGAGAGGATTCCCCAGAGACAGAGCAGGGAGCAGAACAGGTGGATCTACTAAAGTACACTGCTGAGGGGAGCAGTGGGGAGACAGGAGAGGTCTGCTGCGCCCTGTGGGAAGCTCCCTGGCCGTGGATTGAACTCGTGCTGCAGTGGCTGCTGACAGCTTCATAGTGCTGAGACTTAACCCCTGCGCCCCCAGGGAGGCCCTTGCTGCGGTTTTAAAAAGACAAGGTGGTAATTCCCCTAATGCAGTTTCATTCATGATAATGAGATGATAATGGTGCAGACATCGCTCTTCCAGGGTCCCTCTTAATGTCACTGTTACACGAAGGCTGCAGAACACTTTGAAAATGCGCTCTGTGGGGCCTCCCTGGTGGCGCAGCAGTTGAGCGCTGCGCTGTGGAGCTGTCGGCAGTGGCGACGTGAGTTCGACGCCCGGTCAGGGAGAATCCCACATGGCGCGGCAGACCTCTCCTGCCTCGCCTGCTGCTCCCCTCAGCAGTGTATTTCTGATCTGCCTGTTCTGCTCCCCGCTCTGGCTCTGGTGAACCCTCTCGCCGCCCCACGCCTCTGGCCTGTACCCCAGCTTGTATGTATAAATAAAAAATAAATCTTTAAAAAAAAAATGCGCTCTGAGGTGAACCAGCAGATCATCACATCAGGAGGCTCGAGAAGCTCTTGCCGCGAAGAAATGCCTTGTTTGCCTGACCTGAGCGAGGCTCCAATGCGTTCTCTTCCAGGGACAAGCTGAAGGACTGTTGCCAAGACATCGGCCAAGCGCTCAGCAGGCTCGACGAGTCCAAGAGTGGCTACACCTCCCTGTGTGGGCTGCAGAAGGTGCTGCAGGGGTGCGGCTGTGTGCTGAAGGAAGGGGAGCTGACCCACCTCCTGAACAGGTTTGCCTGCTGGGGTGAACTTGGTGGCTCACCGCCAGGACGCTGCCACTGGCCAGTGGCTTTGCTGCTGCTCCTGCCTCTGTTTGGTCTTGCAACGCTGAAATGACCTCAACTCCCCTTGGGCAGGTCACCTGAGGTTGTCCTTGAGCCGGGCCGGCGCCGCTCTCCACTACGTAGCTCTCGCTGTCTAACACCGATTTTCATTTGCTCAAGGCAGTCACATGCTTTGGCAAGAGTTGAATCATTCTCCAGGGCTTATTGTCAAAAACGGGCACTCGGTGGCCCTGCTGTCCCCCTCGCACCCTCTTCGGAGTCACAGCTCCCCCATCAGCCACACACTTGCTGCTCAGCTCTGATTCCTGAGACACCAGCACCCACAGCTATTTCTTGAAGTGGCCTCGTGGGCAGCGTCTGCTGGCCCCTGGCCAGGGAGATGCAGCTTTTGTTCCTCTCACCCATCGCATACCACTGACCTTCCCCAACCCCCACCACCCCCTGAAACACACAGGTCCCCAGATTTTCCCCAATTTGGGGTAGGTCAGAAAGCACATTGTGTGGCTGACCGATCACATCTTCCCTGCTCAGCATCTTGTTTCCCCTGGAGTAATAATGATCTTACTTCCCCTGTATGCCTAATTTCTATGCGCTCATTACCACTAATTAAAACCAACTCGCCCCTGAGTATGAGTTCTGTTTCCAAGGTATTTAGATTTATCAGCTAATTTAGCTTCATGGTGAAGCTGGCCATATCGACAGTCTTCAATTCTCAGAAATTTTCTTGATTTAGTTCACTGAACTCTTTTGCTATTCTTTCTTTTTGAAACTCCTGTTGTTCCTGTATATTAAACAACCATTTCATTATGTTTTCATTATTTCTGAATTAAAAAAAATTTTCAAATACATTTATAATGTCTTTTCCTTAGGAAGAATCTGGTCTCAATATCATATTCTATTTCTTTCCCCATCCCTAATGATCCCTATTTACCCTCAGTCCATCTCTTTTCCTATCAGCCATCTTAGATTAGAAATTAAAAGTTATATGGCAATTTAAATCAGATCATTTTTGTTCCTTATACTCTTCTGCTAACATTCAGATTGAACCCAATTTAAGAAAATTTGCAACTCTTCCAGTTAAAGAAATGTGCTTGGGGGCTGAGAGTATTTTGAACATGTTTCACTTTTTGAAAACAGATTTCCTAATAAGGCATCAAATCCTATAAAAACATATTCAGAGCATTCATTTTCTGAAAGTCAATACCAATTTTTCCACATTTCTTGTTTAGAATCTTGTTCTAAAAACAGGAAATAGATAAGAAGATATTCAAGATTCTGTTCTTAAGTTCCTGATTGTTAAGGGGCAGGCTATGGAGCTTCTAAGCTTAACCTATGAAGGGTCATAAGATTCTACTGGTCTTGTGTTTTTAAACCTTTCCTAGTCTGGATCTCTTTGTTTTTGCTCCACCTTCTGGAAGATTTCATCAAGGTTAGCTTCAACTATTTGAGATTTTGGTTTCTGCTATCATAACTGTCATATTTTTAATTATTGGAGCTCATTTTTGTTAGGATGTTTCTTTTTCATAGCATCATGTTCTTGTTTCATAGATGCACTATTTCATTTCTCTGAATAGGCTAACAATAGAATTTTTAAAAAGTTTCCTTCATCTGAGAATTCTCTCCTCAGTTTTGCTTTTTTTTTCTGCTATACTCTTTCCTCAAAAATATTCTTACACTAAAAGTAGGGACTAAGGAGCAGCTTAGTAGTTCTACATAGAGATGTAGAACTTGCCAACGTTGGTTTGAACTGTAGGGTCATCTGGAAGGCAGTTTCCTTAAAACTTTTCTTTAGGGCAGGTCAGATTTCCCAGAGAATAAATGGCCAAATAAAATAAAGGATGCCCAGTTAAATATGAATTTCAGATAATCATTTTTTAGTATAAATATGTGTTATGCACATGCTAAAAATATTTTTTTTTGTTTACCTGAAATTCTATTTTAACTCGATATCCCTGTAGTATTTCTCCCACTAAATCTGGCAACCCAACCAGAGAAGATTGGGTCTCCTATCGCTAGCCTCTGAAAACGGACTGAGAGAAGAAAACTTAAAGTTTCAGCAATGGATGTGTTACTGGAGTTTGAGGTTTAGCTACTCACCACTCATAAGCTAAAATACAGGAGTAAAGAGATGGTGGAAGGAAATCAGTTTTAATCAAGAGCCAGCATGCTGAGGACATAGCAGACCACACTCCCCTGAACTGGGGAGAAGCAGGGACTTATATGGGGGAAATGTTAAAAAAGGGAGGGCGCTAATGGGTCTGTGTCAGAATTTTAGAGAAATAGGCAGGGTTTTCCAGGAATTGCATTCATACCCCTTTTTCTTTCAAGTTTGGTCTTGTTTATAACACCCAGGGCCAGGACTCTTTTTTTTTTCAAGGTGCCCCCCCGCCCCTCTGGATAGCCCCTTCTTTCTCTCTGTTTTCAATTTGCAGGATCACTAGGAGGCCTGGCTGAGCTTGCAAGCCCCTCCCCCAAGCTCCCTGACTTAGCTGGTTCGGGGTCCACCTGGGAACTTGACTCGCTACCAGGTCCCAGGGATGCTGCCGCTGCTGGACCAGAGCACCCTGTTCTATGCCCACCTCTGCTGTGTCTCTTTTAAAGCTCCCTTCTCTCTCATTTTAGAAGCATTTGAAATGAAGACAGAGTTGGTTGTGTGTGTTGGAGACACTTTATTTAACTGCAAGTCTTGTACTCTTGGACTTTTAAACTGAAGCAACTTGGAGTGGATTGCTCCTCTCCGACTGCTTTTGTGTGCCCTTTCTATCTTGCTTTGGACTGTGGCTGTGCCAGACTGAATGTTCTGTGACTAAGTGGATGAATTTTACACCCCTGATTTGAAAACTGAGAATATTAGTACCCCAACTTTATTTATTTATTTATTTTTTAAGATTTATTTATTTATGCATATAAGCTGGGGTACAGGCCAGAGGCATGGGGCTGCGAAAGGGTTTACCAGAGACAGAGTGGGGAGCAGAACAGGCAGATTGACAGAAATACATTGCTGAGGGGAGCAGCGGGCGAGGCAGGAGAGGTCTGCCGCGCCATGTGGGAATCTCCCCAGCTGGGCGTCGATCTCGCATAGCTGCTGCCAGCAGCTTCACAGCGCAGCACTTAACCGCTGTGCCACCAGGGAGGCCCATGGTACCCCAACTTTAAACAAAATTTAGGGCCTCTCTGGTGGCGCAGCGGTTGAGCGCTGCGCTGTGGAGCTGTCGGCAGCGCGCGGTGCGGGTTCGACGCCCAGCGGGAGAGTCCCACATGGCGCGGCAGACCTCTCCTGCCTCGCCCGCTGCTCCCCTCAGCAGTGTATTTCTGATCTGCCTGTTCTGCTCCCCACTCTGTCTCTGGTGAACCCTCTCACCGCCCCACGCCTCTGGCCTGTATCCCAGCTTATATAAATAAATCTTTAAAAACAAACAAACAAACAAAATTTAGCAGTTGCTTGAGAGTTTGCGATATTCACTAACAACAGCCCGAGTCCACTTTCCAATCGCAGTGGTGGTGCCAGACCCCTCTCCCGGCCCCTGGAATGCCGCCATCTCCCCCGTCACAGCGAGGACCCAACGCTTGGTTCTCGTTACTTTGAACAACCATCTGTGAGATCAATTAAGAATCAGAAAAATAAAAGATGTTTTCACATGTATTTTTTTAAAGGGAAAAAAAACACCATCCAGCTCCCCTTTACCTCCTCATCCTTAGCGCCCCACCCACCCTCTTCACCTCTGGTAACCCCATTTGGTTGTTAGTGTCACTAGTCTGTCTTTAGTTTGTTTCTCCATTCGCCTGCTTGGTTTCCTTATGTTGCACACATCGGTGAAATCATCCGATATTTGTCCCTGTATTTTGACTAAGTTCACTTCACATAATCCCCTCAACTCATTCCCTTTTGTCGAAATGGAAAACTTTCATCTTTCCTTAGAGCTGCCCCGTATCCCACATCTTCATCCAATCACCTCTCAATGGGTTCTTTGTGCCTCCGCATCTTAGCTACTGTGAGTGATTTTTCACTGAACACAAGGGCGCTCATCTCTCCTCCAGCTAATCATTTTGGGCAGACCCCTGGAGGCAGGGTTACTGGACCATTTGGTAGTTCTATTTTTATTTTTATTGAGGGAAGAAAGTTGCTGTTTCACCTTCATCTAGGCCTTCCCTGGCAACCTTCCTTCCTTCCTGGAGATCCACACTTGTGAGCTCTCTGATCGTCCTTGTGTCTGAAGAGGGTCTTTTTGACTGTTTTGAAGGGCAGGGTGGTGAATTTTGTCAGTTTTTGTTTGTCTGAGAAAGTCATCATGTCTCCTTCGCTTCTGAGGATAACTTCACTGAACATAGAATTCTAGGTTGGTGATTTTTTTCTTTCAATATTTTAAGTATATCATTCTACTCTTCTTGCTTGCAAAGATTTTTTTTTTAAGATTAATTTATTTATGCATACAAGCTGGGGTGCAGGCAAGAGGTGTGGGACGGTGAGAGGGTTTACCACAGACAGAGTGAGGAGCAGAACAGGCAGATTGACAGAAATACACTGCTGAGGGGAGCAGCGGGCAAGGCACGAGAGGTCTGCGGCGCCATATGGGAATCTCCCTGGCTGGGCGTCTAACTTGCGTCGCTGCTGCTGACAGCTCCACAGCGCAGCGCCCAACAGCTGCGCCACCAGGGAGGCCCTGGCTTGCAAAGATTTCTGATGAGAAAGTCTCACGTCTTTCTTACCTTTTCTCCTTGTCTTTGGTTTTTTGCAGTTTGAATATGCTGTGCAAAGGTGTAGTGTTTTGTTTTGTTTTTATTCCACTTGCTATCCATGGAGCTTCTTAATCTGTGCCTTGGTGTCTTATCATTAATTTTGAAAAATCTTTGGCTGAATGTTTTCTCTGTTCCTTTCTTTTTCTCCTTCAGGTATTCCAATTATATGGATGTTACACTTTCTGAAGTTGTCCACAGTCCTTGGATATTCTTTTCTGCCTTCTTTCCCCCCTCGTCCTTCTCTTTGCATCTCAGTTTAAGAACTTTCTATTGATCGACTACAAAGATCACTTTTTTCTCCTCAACTGTATCCATTCTACCCATGAGTCCAGCAAAAGCACTCTTCATTTCTTTTAGGTGTTTATTCTTATTCCTAGCATTTCCTTTTGATTCTTAGAGTTTCTCTCTCTCTGCTTCTAGTATCCATTTGTTCTTGTGTGTTGTATGTTACATATTAATCATAGTTATTTCAGCACAGATGAATTCTAAAATGTGTCATGCTTTTCATGCTTGCTTTGTCTTTCAGACTGTTAGTTCTTATCTTTTAGTGTGCCCTGTTGTTAATAGTCAGACATGAAGTATGGGGTAATAGCAACTGAGGTAAAAGGCATTTAGTATGAGGTTTTATGTTAATTTGAGTAGGAATTGGGCTGTGTTTAATACTGCTGTAGCTTTTGCTGTTAGTTCCAAAGGTTTCACTTTCCTCCAGTTCCCTTGTTTTTGTGTCTCTTATTTTCTTTGGACTTCCCTGGAAACTCCTCTTCAAATAGAAAATCATGTTTTTCAGCTCTTTTCCATTGTGATTCTTTGTTATTTTACTAGATCTGGGTTGATGCGGTGGCAAGGTATCAGGAAGGGAAAAGATTATGATTCAATCTTGGTTTTTAGTATGTTTGAGTCCTGGGCTCAGTTCAGAAATGTTTCTTAGTTTTTTTTAATCCAGTGGGTAAGAAAGGAAGGCAAAAGGGGGTGTGTGTGAAAATGGCTAATTTCCTTTCCCCAGAAGGGATAAGGCTGAGGTAAGGTCTCTGCCCTTGGAAAATCACAGTGGAGAAGGCGCTGGGCCTATTTCACAAGGATTATTGTCTCCTTTCCCTGCCAGAGCCAGAGGGGTGCACTCTCAGGTCCTAGTTGTGACAACCTGGTGGGATCCCTAAAGGCAAAGCCATGAAAGGCGGGGCGGCCCCCAAAGACTGGGCCCCCAGGAGCTTTTTACTTCCACACTAGTTCACACACAATCCCCACCACATTTTCAAGTTACCACTAAGAATTTCTGCCAGCTTCTAGTTCCAAAGGCTTTTGCTCCAGGAAAGGAGATCTTGGCTTTTCTACATTCACCTCTCTGTCCAGATATCAGGGTGACATTTTCCCCTCTGACCTCAATATTTTATGGAACCAAGAAAATCACTTTTCCGGGTTGTCTGACTTTTTGCCTATTGTGAGACAAAGTGACCTTCCAAGTTCTACACGTGAGAGGCTCCCCTCCTTTCTGTCACTTTCCCTCGTTGTTCCTGCCTCGTCCCCTCTTCTGTCAGCTTCCATTTGACTTTAGGAAAGATAGTTAAACCTTCTGTCCTGCAGCCAAAACTAAGTCCTCCCTTCTTGGTTCATGGCTTGATTCAAAAACTCACAAACCATTAGACAGCACTTCATAATCAGGACTCTTTCAACATCATTGTGTGTCCAGGTCATGAATTCCTTCACAGGGGTACTGTCCCCAAACCTCTGTGTCTACCTTGTCATAGGCAGACCTGAGGGCACTCATGCAACTCTTCTAAGTCATATAGGGGAAAGTGATTCTTTGCTATAAGCCATTTCTGGGACCATAAAGGGTGATTGCTTCAACCATTGTCACTTTTTGGGATCACAGGGCCAGCACAGGTAAAGGTCAACGCAGTCAGTCTTCAGCTTTCCCCAGCAGTTTCTCCCGCTTTCTGTCCTGTCCAGTTTCTTCCCTGATTCCCTCCACCCTGGGGCCTGTCCCTGCATTCCCCTGTCCTAACTCTGCCATCCCCAAGTGCACCCTGGGCTGTCCCCACTAGTCGGTTGGGCTGGATGCCCCGTTTCCTATATCCCACATCTTTTTGTTTCTTTATTTACATTCTTATTTTGCTGGAGTACTTCCTGAAGTAATTTCCTAAGAAAGGGTGAATGGGCTGTACATTTTCTGAGTTCTTTGTCTGAAATATTTTTTATTCTCCCTCATGCATATCACAAAGCTTGTCTGGGCGGAGAGTCCTGGGAGAAATCACTTCCGCCTCAAATTTTGAAGACATTGCTCCATTGTGTTCAAGCTGTGAGAAGGTTTATGCTCTGTAGACAGAGAAACAGGACCATTTCATCCTCACACGCCTATATGTTCTCTTCTTCCTTGAACATGCAGTCTATTTCCAGCTGAATAAGAATTCATATGCACTCAAAGAAAAAATCACAGAAAAATAGCACCAGATAAATAATTAACCAAATGATTATAAGAGAGTCTTATTAAAACCTAGGCTTGATACTTTTATACACATCAACAAAAGGACTCTGGAATTTCTGTAGTCCACCTTTCAATGGGGGGCGATCAACTTTTTTATGAATTGAAACCTTAATAAGGATCCATTGCTCAGTTGCTTGTTTCTTCTCAAAGACCTCTTGATGATAAACATCTCTGTTATTTGTAATTATATGTAGATTATTCTTTTCTAGATCTAAAATAGACTTTTCTAAATAATACTGAGATTAGCATATGCATTTGATTTTATTACTAAATTTTAATACCAAGTTGGCAATTTATCCTGCTGATGAAATAGAGTTGATTACCCTTTTCCTCCACCATGTGAGGCGCCGGCGGGGCCCCTGGAAGGCAGCTCTGCAGCTGTGGGTTGGAAAAGCGCAGTTCTTGGCTGGTTTCCTCTCGCAGGAGATAATGCGAGTCACTGGAAACTTCTCTTTCCGCGTAGCCACATTCTAGTCTGTTCCCCTGTGACAGCTGTACCCAGCCTGCGCAGCCAGCAGGAGAAAGGTCAGAGGGTAAAGAGTCGGTGTCCCCAGAGGATCAGAGTTAGGGCAGCGTGCCCATCGAGTGCAAGTCAACTTTATTTTAAATTATTTTCCATCTTCAGCAAATATGCTCCCTGTTCTCCGGAACTTTTGGGTTTCATCTCACAATCTGTTCTTTCTTCTGTGTTGGAGTCGAGGGCAGGAAGGAGCCTCTGTTTCCACATGGGCGTCCTTGAGCAGACACACACTCAGATGGAATTTTTATTTGCGAAAATACTGTGCTATTCAGACTCCATAATCTGCTGAGAGCGCTCAACCAGAAGATGTAGCTTCCACTGATCTGGATAAAGAATTTGACCTGGATTTTACTCGGTTCTTCTTTTCCCTTTTGCTGCCTTTGACATTTCCCCAACTTCTTCTGCTGTTTCTCAGTCCAGACTCTCATTAGCCAAGATCTCTGTGACCATGGCCCCCCCAGACCACCCTCTGCCCTTGATCTTGTCTCCAGACCTTGTCTGCACACAGTCAGGCCCAGCTTCCCATGGTGCCAACCTGCAGGCAGCCTGGCGTGCCAGCCACCAGGCCCTGTGCCCTTGCCCCGCGCACCTGCCTTATTCTCAGATGAGATGTACCCCTGTCCAGTAGCATGACTGACTGGTCCACGCACGTGCAGGCCAGGGAGCAGTATCATCTTGCATCCTCCCCATGCTGCTCTGTGCTTGGCAACTGTTTGTTGAATGAGTAAGTGATAAGGTGGGGTATTTTTATTACTACTAATAAATCCTTTTCTTTCTTTTGGGACAAGTTGGGGAATCAGTTGGCATAATGACTGCATCAACTACCTTGAATTCTTACAAGCAGTGAAGAATAGCAAGCCAACAAAACCTCCACCAGACACAAAGGAAGAGCGGGCGCCAGTCGACTTTTCGACACTGAACCCAGAGGAAGTTCTGAAGAACGTTCAGGAGGTGGTCGCCGCCTCTGAACTGGCCTTGGCCGCGGTACGGCAGCCCAAAGGGGCTTTTATCATGAAAGCTAAAATTCTGACTCTCATGTCAATTTATGAAAAATGACCCCTTTCACCCCTTTTCATTCTTGTGTGGGGGCAGGAGCCGGGCTGACTGGGTCAAGATCAGATCAGGGCTCTCCAAGTTTAGCTATAAAAAGCTCTCACAGCTGTGCCCTGGGGCTTGTTCTCTGGGTGGAAAGTGCTTAATGTTTAGCAGATGCTGGATCTGGGGTGAAGCAGAGGGTTTCGGACAGAGAGGGCAGAGGACAGACCCCAGGTGGCAGCAGGCTGGACCCCCGGCACTGGCTCATGGAGGGAGTGAATTGAGGTGGCCTTAGGAGGTTGTCCGGGCAAGGCTGTAGCACAGACTCGTTGTAGAGAAACTAGGAGCCAGGGGAGGGCATCAGAAAGGGCCCTGGCACGAGGCATTCAGCCAGCCCTGTGCGGGCCCTTGGGGAGCAGTGCTTTGGTTGGCCATGCCCCTGGCAAGGAAGTGGGTACCCCACTGCCCCAAAAATGTGCTTCCCCTGCAGCAGCAGTAACAGTGAGGAGGGCAGGGCTTGCTGTTCAGCGAGACCACCGATCCAGAGCTGGGTGCACAGAGGGCACGGGTGTTGGGGGCAACCTGCGGAGCCGGGGACCGTGCTGGCTGAGTCTCCAGTGGGCGAGAACCCTCGGTGTAGGGGGCAAGGTGGGCGCTGGGGTCCAGGTGTCAGGAGAAAGGCGAGGAGCCCAGCCAGCTTGGAACATTGGGGAATGCCAATGAACTTGACCTTGATCCTGGAGAGCAGACACTTTTCTAACCTTGGAGTTCTCTGTGAGAATTTAACATTTTAATGGTTTATCTTAATGATAATTAGAGAAAAATTAGGATGCACAATTATAGAAGAAACAAAGTGTCCTGTTCACCTCGACGCCCTCCCCTCCAGGGCTCCCACTCGAGGTGGCCCGCGCGGGGGTCACCCGCCAGGGTCCAGGCCTAGGGGTCCAGGCTTGGGGATGCACGGGACCAGGAGTAAAATCCCAGGGACCGGTGGGGGCCGCGGCCAGTTGGAGCCACAGGCCTGTCCAGGGCGGCTTCTCAGCCCCATGTTGGTGCCGAGCTGCCGCGGCCCCAGCTCGCCAGATCTTTGCATTTCTCATGTCAATTGATGAAACCTCCTGATTTCTAAATATCAGTGTGTATTTTCAGATTCTTTTACAAAAGCACCGTATCAGACAAAGAAACCCAAGTTGCCAAAGGGCATTGCCTGGCTAACTTGAAGGGACCCCAGAGAACAGCTCTCAGGATGTTTCCAAAACTGAGATCCGTGGAGCCTCTGGGAGGAACCAAGGAGATACATGCCTCAGGCCACACGGCCTTAGCGAGAAAGACAGTGGGGTCTCTGCCCGAGGAGGGCGGAGAGGCAGGGAGGCGGGGAGGCCTGAGACACCCACCGCGGCCTTCGGCAAGGCCGGAGGGCTCACACCTTTCTGCCCCCCTGGAGAAAGGTCTCTGCGCCTCAGCTTTCTGAACTGCCGTGACAACCCCTCTGTTCGCGCGGGATTTGACACAGTCTTGAGCCTTTTCATGGAGGATTCTGACGTCCACGTGGCCTGGAGGGCAGGGAGGCCGCAGGAGCCCGGCTGTGTGGGCCCCCCGCCTGCCCGCCAGAGCAGTGCGGGGCTGCGTCAGGAAATCTCTGCCTCCGCCGGGCACCCAGGTAGGAGCGTCTCGGTGGCAGTGGCAGCTGCAAGTACGTGTGCCCAGAGGCCGAGCTCAGAGCTGGCCCCTTCTGACGCGCAGCCGGAGACCTGTCCCTGCCACGGAGGGCACGTCGCGTTGCCATTGGCTGCTCCAAACGCGAAACGATGGGGACTTCTCAGGTCGATGTGGCCGCGTGTGCCCCCTTAGCCCTGAAGGAGAATGAGCCATAAGGGGTTTTGTTGTGGGGTCTGCAAACACATTAAAATCTTACTTAAAAAAAAAAGGCTCTTAACCTACCACTTGATACAGATTTTCTAGTGCAATAAAAATGAATGATTTTGTTTCGACAGATGGGAAAAAATGTGCTTTCTTTTTATAGCATATTTTTGCACTTTTCCAGTTTGACTACTATACTGCTGGCTTGGCGCTGTCCCCCCAGCCCCTCCGGCACAGGCTGGGCTGTGGGGGTCTTCCCAAGAGCCAGGCCTCGAGGCCCGGGTGAGGGCTAGGAAAGAGCAGCCTGGGCCAGGTCGGCGGGGGGGGGGGTGTCCTCGCCGACCCCTCCTGGCTGCTTCCGGCCGGACTTCTGCCTTGAGACTCCTGCTGGCCAGCACAGCGGCTACTCCTCTGCCTCCTGTCACAAGTGACTCAGGAGCTAGAGGGTCAAGATGGGCGGTCCTGGCCAGTGACTCTCCAGGGGGCCTGACCGTTCTCAGGACTGGGTTGGAAGCTGGGGCACCCTTCCCCCTCCAGGCTGGTGGCCGAGGTTCCTCTTCACTCCTCTTCCTCCTGATACCCAAATGGGGGTGAAGAAAGCAAATCGCCCCGCCACGGTTCAGCCCTCATCCTGTGCCTGCTCTACCTCTCCCCAGCAGGAGTTGTGTGGAGTATTTTAGTATTTAGTCACTCAGAATTTGCAAGGACCTGCAGGTATTGGTTTCCTTTGCCTGCATTTGCATTTCGGAAGCAATGTGGAAGGAAACTATTTCTGAAATAGTCACTTGACAGTAACTTCTGCCTTTTATTTTTTTTAGGCATTTTTGGCCTTGGATAAAGAGGACACTGGTTTTGTGAAGGCTTCAGATTTTGGACAGGTTCTCAAGGATTTCTGCTACAAACTCACGGATAACCAATATCATCATTTTTTGAGACGACTAAGACTTCATCTAAACCCCTCTATAAATTGGAAGTATTTTCTCCAGAACTTCAGCGATTTCCTTGAAGAGGTAAGGATATCTGTAGCCATAAGCATCTCTTATGCAAGCATCTTTTCTTGCAAGTGGGTGAAAACTTGTCTTGGCGAAACGGATGATTGGTAAACCTTGTCCGACAGGCTGGCACTCTCAGGACAGCTGAAAAGTTGCTCTCAGCTTTACGGAGTGTCTGAGGGTAGACAAGTGTCCTTGCCTGGCAAGCTTTTCTTTCCAAAGAAGTTGGGGAGCTTGATTTTACCTGATTATTTTTGAGTTCTTGGGACTCTTAGGTCCCTGCAGATGATCTGGGGTCCAGGAAGTGAGGCCCCGAGCTTGAAGTAAGGAAACTGGGGGCCACAGGAGACATTTTTGGGGACCTGCTGTGCGCCAGACCCTGGACTATGCACGGGCCGAGCCTGGGGTAGAGGTGGAGGTGGAGAGAACAGGCTGAACCCAGGCGCCTGGCAGGAAGAGGACGCAGGGAAGCCAGGAGGGCCTCCTGGAGGAGGGTATGGCTGACCCCAGGCGCTCGTTCCTTCCCAGGACTGTGTCTGGCTGCACAAGTCCTTGATTCCTAGTTGCGTCCAGTCTCTCAGTGTAGCTGAACCCCCATCGTGTGTGACAGAGACAGCCTGGTGTCAGCCCGCACCGGAGTCTCCCGTCCCAGCCTGCGCTGAGCGAGCACAGCAAGAGCCGCGCCCCTCCGCCTGCCAAGTGGCGGCTTGCCCTGGGTGCCCTGAACCGCCCTGGGCCTGGCACGCAGCCATTTCTGACTGCGTAGGGTCCGTTTCACAAGCGTCTCTGTACCTGAGGCGGGATCGCTTCTCTGGGGTGAATGCTCGGCCGTGAGATTACTCGGGCAGGGCGCGAGCACAGGTTTAAGGCTTGCTTGGTGATACGGACAATGAGCAAGTGACGTCCCCTTGCAGCGGGACGGTTGCGGCCCCCGCGAGTCTCCTCGCTGCACTTGGGGGCCCAGGCCGCCTGGCGCTGGTTCCGCGCAGGTTCGCTCTTGTGAATGGTGCTGCGGACTTGGATGGACGCGCATGCAGCCTCCTCGCTGCACGGAAACAACCCTGCCTGTGCCATCTCGCGCCGCCCTGGCTCTTCGCGTTCAATCGCACCCTCACTCCACGGCCTCCAGACGCCAGCTACGGCGCCCACACCATTCATTCCATCCCCGTTAGCACTTTCCAGCACTTCGATCCTGCGCAGCTTGTGCTGTCGTGATTTACATTGCAGTGGACCCTGTAAACACAGCTCCCTTCACCCGTGGGGGCAGGTGGCAGGAGTGGGGGCCCTTTTATCTGTTTATCTGCTCATGGGTGAGGAGCTGGCAGCAGCGGCAGACCCCAGGCCCTGCGCCCCTCGCCGCAGGCGTCAGGCCCCCTTCTCTGAGCCGAGGGATAGTCGTTGCGAGCCGGGAACAGACACGAGGTTGCCTCCTTGGGGGCAGCTGGCCAGGATCCGTCGAGGACCTGGGACTGTTCATAACGACGGTTTCTAACACATAGTCCAGGGCAGGCGTTCCCATAGGTGGGAGCAGAACGTGGCCAGCCCGAGCTAGGACGGGGACTGCATGTCCTCGTCAGAGGTGATGGGGTCATCTTCCGTCCTGGGGGTGCTCTGGGGGCAGGGAGTTCAGGGGAAGCCACCGACGCGTGATTCAGACGGCCGGTGCCTCTGCTGGCGAAGGGCGCTCCTGGCGCCGCCCGGCCCGACGACGAGGCTGTTCTTAGAGCAGGCAAGCCTGGGATGAAGTCCCACGTCGGCAAGGCCCGGAGGAGGCCGAAACCCGGGAGGGAAGACGCGCACTCTGGCGACCCAGGAGCCCCGCTCGGCCCCCTCCATGCACCGCTGCCTGAGGGCACCCACGTGCTGCCGCTGGAGGTCACAGCCTCTTCCCCGCAGGTACCACGCTGTGTTCAGAGCCCGGGGGCTCCGCCTTGGTCTGTGTCCCGCCTGCTCCTCTTGCTGAGCACCCCGAGGTGCCTGCGTCTCAGCAGGCAGAGCTCCGGGCTCCCCTGGTACAGCCTGAGGGCCCCTCACCATGCTGCCCGCCACGCTGGGCATGAGGACCAGGCCCATCTGCGCAGAGCCCCAGGGCCCACGGAAGACGAAGGCCCAGGGAGGGGGCAGGGGCTGGCGCGGTGCCCCCGGGCCTGCACCCCTCATGCGAGGTGGCCATTAAGCCCCGTGGTGTGGCGAGGAGGGTCATGGCGTCCAGCTGAAGGGCAGCCGGGGGCTTGCTTAAGAAGGAAGGAAGGAGAAAGAAAGAGGACACGCCCTGCAGGACGGCCCTGGGCCCTTCCCGAAGAGCCCCCCGCGCCCCGAGCGCTCCGGCTTCCTGTCCTCGGCAAGTGCTCGCATCCCGGGAGAAACACTTTCTATTCAAAAGGCTGTGTGTAAAATATAGAGTATCCTCATGTTTTTAGAAAATCATTCCTGTTTAACATTTCTTTTAAGTCCTAAAGTGCAATTTCAGTACCTTCCATGAATATAAAAATAACACTCAGAGCAGAAATAGAATTTTTAAAAGACATAGCAGAAGCCCATATAAAATCTTCCTACTTTATCACCATGGAAATAATGGGATTTTTAAACAAAACACATCCTTATACAGAGCAGGGTAATTATTCTATCAGTCCCGACCTGGGGGGCCGGGGACCCTCCCAACTTGTGCTTGTGACACGCGCCTCAGAGCCCTCGGCCGAGGTGGGCTTCCCGGAGAGACTTTCAGACCGTCATTTTCTGCCCAAGGAAGTCTGCAGAGAGCACGAGAGGCTTGTGATCTTTTATGAACGTTCTTATTTGTCTTAGTCCCCAACAGTGTTAGTTCAATTTATCTTTGTTCTTATTGTAAATAGGATGGGGTTCTTTTATTTTTAATGAATGTGATAAAGGATGGGGGAGTTTGCTTTTCAGGAACGAGCCCTAAGATTACTGGGAGTGAATTAAGGGAGTTACTAAGCTGCATCATCGCTGTTAGTCACGCTTGCTCATGGGGGCAGGGAAGGCTGGTCCCCTTGGTGGACCTCAGCGATGTTTCGACATCCCCCTGGGCCTCACTCACCCGCTGATGAGTCATTTGCTGCCAGTCCCCGAGAAGGCCACTGAGGCTGCGGAGGCTGGGAGAGGGTCACTCAGGCTGATGTAGATTTCTGGGGGGACCTTGGTGATGCACTGGGGCGGGGGGGCCACTGGCCTCCTCCTGGTGCTGGAGCTGGGAGAGGGCGCAGCCTCCACCTCGGCCCCGAAAATCAGCAGCAGCAGCAAGGACCCTGCCGAGCACCAGGCAGCGTGCCACCCCTCCCCCGCCTGGGCCTAGTCGGGTGAGCTGGCTGCCCTGCCATGGAGGGCCTGGGACCTGGGCGCAGCCAGGGTCTGCCCCCTCGAGCGTCCACCTGGTCTGGCCTTGTCCTGGTGTTGGCGGGCATACTGGGGTGGGGGGGTTTCTTTCTGGGGCCACTAAATTCTCTCGGCTCCCAGTTGGTTAAAACTGCTCTGTTCACGAATCCTGGCACCTGCCTGAATGTGGTGCCTCCTATCGGGGAGACGTGTGGGTTCCCCCAAAGCCCAGCCCCAGTGTGTGGCCCATCGGGCAGGTCACCCTGCCACTGGGCACTGGCCGCTCCTCCTCATGGAGACAGCCCCTCCTGAGATGGCTGTTCTGGGCAGAGGGGGGTGGACAGGGCCCTGGGCCCGGGCGGTGAGGTCGGGAAGGAAGCAGAAAGCCAGGAGTCAGCCCAAGAAGTCATGTCCCAAACGAGTCCACCGGGCAGCCCGAGGAAGCCTGGCCACGGGGTCTCAGCGGGCTCACACCGGCGGTGCCGGTCTGGCTTGGCTGCCGCCCCCTGCAGAGGTGAGTGAGCGCTGGACACGCACAGCCCCCCCCCGCCCCCGTGGGTCCCCGTGGCAGTCAGACTGCGCCTGAGCGCACCAGACAGTTCCACCTCCCGGAGGCCTGACTTTGCGCGGCCCGTGCAGAGTGGCTTCCCCACTGGGAGCTGGAGGAGCGCCTGCCCGCCCGCCCGCCCGCCCGGTTCCATCTCCCCGTCCCTGCGCCGGCCCCCAGCATCCGATCCAAGGCTGACCTGCGTGGCCCGCATGCTGAGAGCCCTGTCCGGCCACAGGGGATATGCAGGTCCCCTACCCACGTCTTTGTCCTACTCTTACGGCTGAAGAAACTGAGGTTGAGAGGGGGCAGCGTCCACGCCACCCCCCAGCTGAGGGCTGGCACTGGGGGCCGGTCTCCACGGCATTGGCCCCGCTCAGCCTCCTGCCGGCCACGGGGCGTCTCAGTGTCCAGCCCGGGCCCGTTACTCAGATTAACGTGGGAGGTGGGAGGGCGCTCACGGCACCCGGCAGCTCAGACCCGCTGTTTTCCTTACCCCCACTCATGGGTGCGTTCTGCGCGCAACAAGGATGTGATTATATGGTGTGGAATTTATTTGGGTGGAAGGCGTTCTTTGGATAGTTCCATAAATGGCTTCAGCCATGAGCTTATTGAATCATTAAAGGGTTGAAGGGAAGGTTTAAGTGTTTCCTTTTATTTTCCTGCAATTTACGGCAATTTCATGCCGCCCAGGCATCTGCAAAGTGGGTGTCTGGCCGGGTCCTTTGCGGGCGTCGCGCTGCTGAGTTGCGTGTCCAGGCTCTGCGCGCTCAGGGGGAGGCGGCACCAGGCGTCTGCGTGGGAGGTGAGCCCCGGGGCGGCGGTGCCCCGGGCATGGGAACCACGTGCCCAGAGGCCCAGGCTGGGGAGGCCCACACGGTGGGCATGGCTGGAGCACGGTTGGGGCGAGGAGGAGTGGAGGGGGTAGTGGGGGCGAGGCCGATGAAGGGCTCCGGGAGGCGGGCCGAGGGCAGGCCGTCGGCGTCTCCTTGCTTGCCTCGGTGGGTCTCGGGCGCTCAGCACTCCGGCTCCTCTGGGGCAGGGCTGGTCTCCGTGTGCTCGGTGCTGTCCCGGTGCTCAGCCATGACCGGCACACGGCCCGTCGGCCTTGGGTTACCGCATCCCGGGGTGGCTGCGCTAGGAGGCTGCGGCAGGGTGGAATGCAAGGTGGAGCTCTGACGTCAGCTGGTGGGGAGCAGCTTGGGGGCCAGGCCGAGTCCTGCCCTCATGGGGGCAGGGAGAGAACGGCCAGATCCAAGGATGATGTGGGACAGAAATGCTCCAGTAACTCCCAGCCCAGCCCCGGGGAGGAGGCACAGCGAGGGGCCCCCCCAGGACTGGGGTTCCGCCCACTGGTACTGGGTCTCAGGACCCTGCACTCAGGACCCTCGGGTCTTTGGAAGCCTGACCTGACTCTGGCCTTTCCAGGGGAAGTTCTGGAGTCTCCAGCCTAGCCCAGGAAGAAGCCTGCGCAGTCAGAGGCACCGGGGCCAGGCAGTGCGACCCTGAGTGTGCCTGGGGCCTGGTGCCGGCCCTAGCCCTGCCAGCAGCTTCCTGGTCACTGGGCCCGAGGCCCTGGTCCTCCTGGGGGCGCTGCCCTCAGGGGTGGCCCGTGGGGCAGGGCCTCGCGCACGCCCGGAGCTCCCAGTCAACTTTCATCTGGATTTTTTAATGTTTTATCTTTTTTTTTTTTTGACAGGCAGTTTTGCTGCTGTTGTTATTTTTAGATTTCATTTATTCACTGTAAATACAAATGAAGATACAGTACAATTAATTTCTTTGCTAATCAAAATATTTGATCAAATGAAGCAATTTTTCAATTCTTGGAAGTAATTATACTGTTCTTTAAAAGGAAGTGGAGGAATTCTTTGCTGAGTATTTCTAATTAGGAGTTCCTGCTACCTGCTGTGTTCTTAAGAATTCTGTATGAAGTTTCAGGGTGGGTTTTTTTTTTTCCTCCTGTGAGGAATCATGGGAAAAACTATATAATTGTCTCCCTGAGTATTCAGAACAAAACTTAGCCGACGAATCGTGCAGTCTGATTAGCTAATTAGAACCTTCGTAATAGTTAAATTCACACGCAGACATATCTCTAAGCTGACAGCTGGAACGGACTTAGCCAGGCTGCCTACTCCAGCCAGGTGACCGCTGGGCCCACGTACGTCCACTGTCCAGGGGCCTGATGCCAAAAAGCCAGCCACGCCCAGCCGCCCAGCTGTCTGCCTGAGCTCACCTCCTTTGTTGACTAGGAACTCAGGGCGCTCTCAGTGTGAAGACCCCAAACACCCGGATGACAGGCTCAACCCGGCGGCCCGTCCAGGGGTGGCTGACGTGGGCTGGGTGCAGCCAGAGCATTGCCTGGCCACAGGGTCCTCTCCCCTACGAGCAGAGGCCAGGCGGCCCCATCTGTTTCACGAAGCCAAACCAGTTTTCTTTGCAAATCGCTGGGCAAGGAGATAGGAGATAAACTCAGATCTGCCTCCCCGGTTAAGAAAGGGAATGAGGTTGTCTGGAGGTTTGGGGACCTGGATTCAGAACAAAGGAGTTAAAATTTATTGGCTGAAATGCAGCGTGGAATTGGCTAAAGGTCACTGGCCAGTCGAGGGGCAGAATCACTGCTGCGACTTCACGTGGAGGCCTCCCACCCCCCAACCCCCCGCAGTGGCTGGGCGACCCTTGGCTGGTTCTGGCGGCGCTGCCTAGAAGGACAGGTGTCGGGACGTCCACTGCATGGCATCTGAGCGCTCCCCAAGAGGGAGGCGCCCCCCCCCCCCCCAGGCCCCTGCTGACCTGGCCCTGCCCCTCGGGGGCATCGCTGCGTTAATACATTTTGCAAACATGACGGTGCCGTCACAAGGGATGATTTTTGACAGCAGCAAAGGGGAGTACTGATCCTTACGACAGGAGCTATACGCAGTTCCAGTGTGGGGGTGCGGGGTGTACGGGGGCGTGTGCGTGTATAAAAGTAGCGGGAACAGCCTTGCTCACAGCTGTCAGGTTCGGGGCTGCAGGGGCGCAGGGCATGCAGGTCTGGGGATCCAGCTGGGGACCGGGGTGCGGACAGCGTGGCCCTGGCGCCTCCCCCTCCCTCCTGCAGGCCCCACCCCTCCCCCGCAGCCGTCATGCCTTCCCGAGGCACCTTTGTGGGCCGCATTCCCCATTCTGCAAAGTGACATTTGCCTCTGAAGACAGGGCTGTCTCTTCTCAGGAGGAGCATTTCGTGCAGTCACAGAAAAGCACTGTTTTTTCCATTCAGATGCGGTGGTCACGTGAGCAGCACCGGGGACACAGAAGCGCCAGACCACGAGCCACCTGCTCCTTCCTGGCACCGCCGCTGGGAGCGGGGCTGGCGGCCGAGCGCGCTGCCGGGCGGGGGCGGGTACCGGGGCTCAGCGCCTGGCAGATTCCGAGCCAGAGGCCTCGCAGAGGAGCCGGTGACTCTTCCCCCCAGAGCTAGGGGTTCCCTGGGCGGCGAGGGGTGGGAAGAGGAGGCTGTGCCCGGCCTGGGACCTTGGCACGAGGTGGTGGCTGCAGCGCCCACGGTGCGGCTGCTGGTGACCCCCGGCCGCTGCGCCTCCTCGTCTCCGTGCTGGGGGCCTGCGGCCGGCGTTTCTGCAGCGGGAAAACAGGGCTCCGACCCGCAGCCAAAGCCCCTTCCTGGCAGCCGCAGCCACCCTCACTCTGCTGTGCCCCTCGTGTGGTTCTGTTCCTCCTGGTGAGCACCTGTGTCCGTCCCTCCGCCTCCTGCCGGCCGCCTGGCCCTGGGAAGCGTGGGGAAGCCCTGCTCGCCTCTGGGCTGTCTGTAGGCAGCCCCCGGAGCGCCCCAGGACTTCATGCATGGCGCTGGGGGACGTGCCCTCCCGAGAGACTGCACCCTCAGAGGCTCCATCGAGGGGTGGCCTCTTCCCTCTGCCCCCAGTATCTAGCCATGTGTTGGGGGGTGTGGGCGACGCAGACGCTGGCGGCTCCTGGCGCCTCATGTCCCCTCCAGCCGCGGCCATGTCAAGGCCTGGCCACGGAAACAGCGAGCCCCATGTCTGCATCCTGACGGGGTGGGGCTTGGGGTTGCTCGGGGCTCTGGATTGCACGTGCCTCAAACAGGCCTGCAGGGGGGCGACGTGGCTGCCCACGAGCCTCCCACAGCCTTCGCGCCTGCTCCCCTGGCAGCACCGAGGTCGCTGTGTCTCATGGCGCGGCAGACGCCCGCTGAGATGCCCCAGGGTTTTGTCGGGTCTGGGATTTGGAAGGTTCTCACGTCTGCCGGGAGACGGCCTGCGCTCACCCCAGGGGCCTGCTCGTTCTTGAAGGGTTCTCATGGCGGAGACCCATGTGACCCCGCGGGACGTTGTCAACAGGGGTGGGGTCCCCCGTGGCTCTGGGGCACGTCAGTGTCTGGGCGGGTATCCACGCAGCGGGCGGTTTTCCTGCGAGCCTGGTCTCCGTCCTGTGGCGGTGCTGGGGGGCTATGTCGGTGTCGGGGTGACTATGTTGGTGCTGGGGGGCTGTGTCGGTGTCGGGGTGACTATGTTGGTGCTGGGGTGACTTGGCGTTGGGGTGACTATGTTGGTGCTGGGGTGACTGTCAGGTGACTATGTCGGTGCTGGGGTGACTGTCGGTGCTGGGGCGACTGTCGGTACTGGGGTGACTGTCGGTACTGGGGTGACTGTTAGTGCTGGGGTGACGGTGTCAGTGCTGGGGCGACTGTCGGTATTGGGGTGACTGTCGGTGCTGGGGTGG
>PVIJ01016781.1:0-31574 GCA_004024925.1 Scalopus aquaticus | reverse complement strand
GAGAGAGAGAAGGGACATCACCATAAAAAGCAGAGTTCCTTAAAGAAGTTAAGCCTAACTGGGAGGGATGGTTGGAATAGAAGTTCCAAGGGAAGTTTTTTATTGTTGTTTTATCTTCATGAATACATTTTATGTGAAGAGGAAATAAAGCTGATAGCAAGTGAAAGGGCTAGGTAATCTATTAACCTTTTAACTTGCAAGTTAGTGCAATATACAGAGCTATAAAATAAAACTTATTTTAGTCTTTAATGCAGTATGAAAGAGAATCAAGAAAAATGCATCATGAGATTTACTTACTAATCTGTGGATGCTTTATAAGACCTATTTGTAGATTTGGTGAAGTATCACTATCAAATTGCTATTAACCAGACAAATTTTATTAGGTAACTAATTATAAAAAAATCATTGAGAGCACTCAGATGAAATAAGACAATTCAAAGTGATATGCTTTGTAATATACAATAGGTGACACTATAGTTTATTCAGAATATTAAAGTCATACATAGAACAATTTAATAATTTTTATCTAAATAAAGAGGGAAGTATATTTGGATTAAAAAATCATTAAAAAATAGGAACATTTGGGGCCTCCCCGGTGGCGCAGTGGTTAAGCGCTGTGCTGTGGAGCTGTCGGCAGCGGCAACGCGAGTTTGACTCCCGGCCAGGGAGAATCCCACATGGTGCGGCAGACCTCTCCTGCCTCACCCGCTGCTCCCCTCAGCAGTGTATTTCTGATCTGCCTGTTCTGCTACCCGATCTGTCTCTGGTGAACCCTCTCGCCGCCCCACAGCTCTGGCTTGTACCCCAGCTTGTATCTACAAATAAAAAATAAATCTTTCAAAAAAAAAAGAAAAAAAAAAGGAACTTTTTTTTCCTATTAGTTGCAGTAAGAAATCTGTGATTTTTAAACAAACTCGTTGGGAAGCAAAATATATTTATTAATTAAAATATTAAGTATTTGATTTTTTACTTTTATGAAAGAATTCATTATTTATAAGCTAAATAAAAATCACATTATCTTATTAACATACACAAAAATTTTGAAAATGTCCACACTTAACTCTATAACATACAGCTAACATACTTGCACTAAATGGTGACTGTCTCTCTTTAGACTAACAGCAATGTTTTTTCAATATGACACTGGAAATTCTAATTACTGTAATGCATTCAGGAAAATAATAAAGTTGAATGGGATAGAAGGGGAAATAAAACACTTTAGATGACTTGTTTGTATAAAGAGTTGCTCCAGAAATCTAATAATAGAACTAATAAGTGAGTTTATCAAAGTTGCATGATACAAAACTGTAATAATGGGTCAGGTTCCACTTTTTTTTTTAATTTATTTTTTATTTTTTTATTTTTTTACATACAAGCTGGGGTACAGGCCAGAGGCGTGGGGCGGCGAGAGGGTTCACCAGAGACAGAGCGGGGAGCAGAACAGGCAGATCAGAAATACACTGCTGAGGGGAGCAGCGGGTGAGGCAGGAGAGGTCTGCCCCACCATGTGGGATTCTCTCTGGCTGGGTGTCGAACTCGCGTCGCCGCTGCTGCCGACAGCTCCACAGCGCAGCACTCAACCGCTGTGCCACCGGGGAGGCCCTCAGGTTCCACTTTTGATATTTGGCTGCTACAACTCTCTTCCTTTTCCCCCTGGTGACTGACATTTGGAAGAGCTGATGAAAAGGCCTGGGTGATCCTTCCTTCTGCATGTGGGGGAAATTCAAACTGCAATCCCCTTCCGCTGTGCAGGAACACATTCCCTGGCCTGCTACAGAACCACAGTATTTATTTATAAATACAAGCTGGGATACAGGCCAGAGGTGTGGGGCGGCGAGAGGGTTCACCAGAGACAGAGTGGGGAGCAGAACAGGCAGATCAGAAATACACTGCTGAGGGGAGCAGTGGGCAAAGCAGGAAAGCTCTGCCGCCCCATGTGGGATTCTCCCTGGCTGGGTGTCGAACCCTCACCACGCGCTGCCGACAGCTCCGCAGCGCAGCGCAGTGCAGCGCTCAACTGCTGCGCCACCAGGGAGGCCTATAATGCATTAAATATTTAACATAGATAACGTATCTGCACATTTGAGTTCTAACTAGAATGATCTTTTTTTTTAATTTGGTAAATAATCTATTTTTATTGTATTATTGTAGAGTGATAGTTTACTTTTGAGTTAAATTTCGACTTACTAGAACTTGCTGAATTTTCTGTCACTTATTAACGATCATTTGTGAATGTTTTGTATATTAGAAAAGAGAGTTATCTTCTATTATGAGAATGTAAAGTTTAATATGTATCCATAAATATCTCCACTTCTCACTTTTTTATACTCTATTCTTATTTTACTTTCTACTCAGCAAACACCTGGTTAATTACTGTCACTCCTCCTGTCAAATTTCACATGATCATAATAATCCTTTTCTTTTATTGTTTTTTTTTTCTTTCTACGATTTGACTTATCCAGTCCTGCATTAGAAAACATTAACTTTCACTCCTCCTAGACTGTGAAAAGTTCAAGTTACAATTATGAAAGAAGATGACTAAAGTAGACTAGAGGATGAATAATTATGTCAAAATCAGACTTCCACAATGGAAACATATCTCAGACAGACTAAAAAATTAAATTCAGAAGAAAAGTTATAAATCAAATGTTAAAAAATTATGAGCGTATCACAAAAGGTCACATGCACAACTCAGGGTTTGGGAACTACTATCAAATCATATGAAATCCATTGGAAGAAGTTCACTAATTTGATCGGAAGGAAAGTAGAAGTTACATGATCTACATGGGTAATGAGAACTTGTACCTACGGCCTGACAAGTGTTGTTGCATGAGAGAAAGAGGACATTATTTGTTCAGGGGGCTGAAAGAGATGTATTTTGCTCTCTTATTTTGCCCAGCGGGCATCATTAAATTTATAAGAAAAAGGGGGTGCCCTCAATATTCCAACTATCTTCCTTTTCCAAAGAAACCAATGTTTTTACAATTGGCAGAGAATTTCAAAGGCTGGCCGATACTAATCTTAAACTTCTGAAGCGCCTGGCAATTCTCAAAGGTCTCAGAAGGGGTAAGACAGTGAAATCCATGGGGAAAAGATTTTTGACTCATTTTCCTTTCCTAGCATTCGTCTCCACAGGGCCTCCTTCTGCATCACTGTGCAGTCATGGCCTGCAAACCATATGACTGGAGAGAAAACCTGTGAAGATACGTCTCCCACTTCTCCAAAGAAGAAAAGCAGATGGCCAACAGCTATATGAAAAAAATGTTCAACATCACTTATAAACAGGGAAATGCAAATCAAAACCACTATGAGACACCACCTCACACCAGTGAGAATGGCACACAATAAAAAAAAACCAGGCAACAACAAATGCTGGTGAGGATGTGGAGAGAAAGAAACTCTTCTACACTGCTGGTGGGAATACAAATTTTTCCAGCCACTATGGAGATCTGTTTGGCAGTTCCTCAAACTGCTAAAAATGGAGCTTCCGTATGACCCGACAATACCATTTTTGGGAATCTACCCAAAGGACACAAAAACACTAATCCAAAAGGATACATTCACCCCTATGTTTATTGCAACACTGTTTACTATGCTAGGGTTTGGAAACAACCCAGATGCCCAAAAATAGATGATTGGATCAAGAAGATGTGGTCCATATACACAATGGAATACTATTCAGCATTCAAAAAAGATAAACACATGCAATTTGCAGCAACATGGATGGAGTTAGAAGAGATCATGCCCAGCGAAATAAGCCAGAAAGAAAGAGAAAAATATTGAATGGTGTCACTTATTACAGGAATCTAGAGATACCAAAGAGAGGGATATTCAGCAAGAGAGGGGGGAGATAAGGGTTCAAACGGGGGGAGAGGGGAGCACAAGGGACTGTGGCGATGGTTCACGGGTGAATCGGTGGTGGGTAACCCACGGGGAATACATTATAATGTAAAAGATACAAACAATAATAAATATTAAAAAACAGAGAAAGAGTAGGATATGGTAGAAAAGAATTAGAGCAGAACTCAGACTTATGTTCTTCTGAACATCAGAATTACCAAAATTTAACAGCATAATAGAAGGTGATAATGAAACATTTTAAAACAGGAACTGCTGAAGAAGCAATCAGGACTTGAACTATCAAATATCTGATTTCTGATAGATGTAGTCCTTTCTCATAGTCCTTTCTCATAGGCCCATTCAAAGCCAGTTGCCTTTACAGGAGACAGTCAGATCCTCTTTCCATTCCCACTCAACTATTTATTTTAACAAATGGGAATTCAGATGCAACTGTGTATATACTTAAATGTCCCTCTAAGACCATGTACTGTCTTTATGGTCAGTTATAATGTGCTGCCATGTTTTGGTACCTGGCTGCTAGACACTATGTTAATACTGGCATAGTTCTTGCAAGAAAGCAACCTGATTCATCATTATTAAGTTATCTTTTTTGGCAGAGAGTTCGGCCTGCTCAAAGATTATGCAGAGAAGAATGTCTTTTCACAATCATGGTTACCTTCTTGACATTTTTCTGATAAACTTGTTTTGTATTATCTCCTGTTTACTTTGTAGAGCTTTTTTCCCAAGATTTCTTTACAGCCAGGGTGAAAAGGATTTTGCTGTTGTTGTTTAAGTATATTGGCATGTGCTAAATTGACTCTGATAGAAGAAAAACTCAATCAAAACTGACATTGTCTGTCTAGTGTTTCAGTAAAAGCCCACTAGGTTGTGACGTGGTTTAATGTTTAGACTTCAGTTTTGCAATGAACATTAAATCAACAACTGTGGCTCGCATATCAATTCAGGGAATTAGCACACGACTCGGAAACCTGAAAATAAGGTGTGACCCCGCTGAAGATAATTTTGGCTTCTGGGCTTTCATGGAGGATATATTAATTCATTAAATCATTCAAGCATGCTGCATACAAATGCTGCCAAGGATTCAGAGGTTTGTTGTCTCTTATTAATCACTTTATTATTCACATCATCCTTTCACTAGAGGCATTAGAATGTGTTTGATTAATATCTTCTTTCTATTGTTCTTGTGAGCAATGTTCATTGGCTCTGCTCTAGAGAACTTTGTTTCCTTTCAAGTAAATATGAACAAAACAATAGATAATTATCAAATCTTGGTGCTGTTTTCTGTATTTGCACAGTGCCTCCTAACAACCATGGCTATAACACCTAGTTCAGCCCCTGGCTAAAGTGGGTGGTGGTGATATGTGGTTCTCCTCTTAATTTAAAGAGAGGAAGAGTGTCTGAAGATCACATTACTTAGAAACAAATCTCAGCAAACTCTGGGTTCCTAGCTTCTTTCATTATTCTTCTACTTCTATATAGAAATCCTAGTTATTTGATCTGAATTTCAGATCAAAAAGAATCATTTTTCCCATTCGACTAAGCAGAAAAGTAGATGAAGGAAATTTTAGAAGACAATAGATGCTCCCAATATTGAGATTAGTATTGCAAATATTCCTTGATCTGATCTTGAAGGCAAAACCATTAGGCAAATCTTAATGGTTTGGGGCTGGTAATTTGCTTTGCTCTTTTTGAAGCGTACAATATTTTAGAGCAAGGTTTGAACTGATTGAGGAATAGCCCAGATTTGGATATGCCTCATGGACACCTAAAATAAAACTAAAAATTCCCCCCTTATTTGGTTCCCCTATGTTCCTCCTATAAGTGAAACCATCTAATATGTTTTCTTTTTCCTTCTGACTTATTTCACTGATCATAATCCCTTCTAATTCCATCCGTGTTGCTGCAAATGACACAAGTTTGTATTTTTTGACTGCTCAGTAGTATTCCATTACATGTATGTACCACATCTTCTTGATCCAGTCGTCTACTTTTGGGCATTTGGGTTGTTTCCAGGTCTTACCTATTATAAATAGTGCTGTAATAAAGATAGGGGTGCAGGTATTCTTTTGAATTAATGTTTCTGTGTCCTTTGGGTAGAGCCCTAGAAGTAGAATTGCTGGATCAAATGGTAGCTCCATTTTTAGTAGTCTGAGAAACCAAATTTTTGAACATTACTATAAGTTAACAATTTAAAGGGAAAAAAACACTGTAAAAAAGGGAAGAAAGCAAATTAAGCTTGAAGAAAAGTGGAAACAGTGCATACAGAACCATGTTTCATATCCAAAAATGTATATTGTTGGTTGCTGATTTTTTTCCTATATGCCCTGAATTTAGCACCATTTTTTTTTTAATATAGATGGTTACACCTGATATTGGCCTCCTGCCCTCTCTCAGCTTCTTTGTCATATATTCCTTGGACAGTGGGGCTCATCACAGGGTATTCCACAGAATATGCTGCTAAGAGCTAACTGCTGAAATCCATACAGCTTGATCCAGGTTTTTACAGGATTGATTATGTGCATTTATAACTGGGATTTATCGACGCTGCAGCATCCCTTCTTTTCACTGCATTGCCCTTCTTGCTTGCTCTTTTTCCTTCCTAAAGTTAATAAAAAAACAACTGGGCAGAAGATTTTCCTACAGAAGATGATGCCATCTCACTTTTCCAGAAACTGGTTTTCTAGTTGTTATAATTCCAGTAAGTGTCCGTTGTGAACCATCCCAGATGTGTGCAGGAAAAGCCATGGGATGAGAGCTTAGATTTATAATGAGGCAAGTCAGCACAGTACTATAAAGGAAAGAAATAAAGATAGACTTGAGAAGCATCCTGACTTCGTACAACATGCATCATCATATTGGCCCCTTTTCATTCTCTTTTATGTGTTTTACAAGGGAGATTGGGAAAAACGGAAATGGGACCTGGGGAGAAAGTATAATGAAAAGATTGTCGGCTTTACATTCACAGCTGAACTTTTATGTCATTGTCACTTATGCCATAGGGCACGCTACTTAAGCTTGGATTATATTCCTTTCCTTCATCTGTTAAATAAAAATATATCATTTGATTGATGCATATTTAAAAGTTTATTTGATTTCATCTTAAGTTCCTGACCTATAATATAACCTCAATAATTGAAATTCTCTTTTTTTTTCATTTTTTATTCATGTATGTTCCCTATTCATGTATGTTCCCTATTTTATTCATGCATGTTCCCTATTCATTTTCCTCTCTGTATCCTCTTTACCTGGAAGGTGAGAAGAAGCCAATGAACATGTCTTATATGAATCCATGAGTAAATAAGAAGTCCATGATATTCTTTCAGGGAAAAAGTAGACTTTTGTTAAGATACCTTGGTAATTCTTTTTTTAAAAAAATTATTTATTTATGCATGTAAGCTGGGGTACAGGCCAGAGGTGTAGGGGGGCGAGAAGATTCACCAGAGACAGAGTGGGGAGCAGAACAGGCAGATAGACCGAAATACACGCCTGAGGGGAGCAGCGGGCGAGGCAGGAAAGGTCTGCCGCGCCATGTGGGATTCTCCCTGGCCAGGTGTTGAACTCTCGTCTCGCTGCCGACAGCGCTTAACCGCTGCCCCACCAGGAAGGCCCTACCTTGGTAATTCTTAATCTTTTCTAATAAGTTCTCTCGATCTAATTAATTAGTTTTCATCTAGCAAACTAGTTTTTTAATTTCAACAAAAATGGAAAAATTATAATTGACTTTGAAGATTGCTATTTATGCTCACAGGTAATAACAGAAGCTACAGCTTACAGCTTGAGCATATAGAAAAAATTGAAAACACTTGCATATGATCTGTTCTACAGCTCTTCACATCACACTGGTCCCATCTGGTACTATATAATGTCACAGACTAGTGTTGACATTAACTCAGATACAGATTTTGAACTTCAATGGAAAGATGAAATTATATTAAATGTATACTGCATCAGAATGCACAAATGTGTGTGATATATTTTAAAAGTACTTCTAAATATGGTTATGTTTAATGCTTGATAATTTAAGCTTCAGTTTTCTGTAAAATTAACATATGTGTACATATCATTCTCAATCAATGTCAGATTAATAGTGTGAACTGACTATTGTCATTACCAATCATTCTTCCACCACCACCCTTTGGCATTTTTCCCTTATCAAAACATGCTACAAAAATGAATATATTTTTAAGAAATGTTTCATTAAGAAAAGGTGAAAAGATCTGCTTTAAAAATAGCAAAGGCCACCCTAGACCTGTTTCAGGTGATCATTCAAACTTTTATACTTTACTATGATGTCAATGAAATTCCCAAGCTCAGTCTGGCATCCGTGCTATTGTTTATGTTTATAATCTGAGCCAGACATCTTTGCATGCTCTCCATAAGCTCCAGGGCAGAAAGGCTGGCATGTTTCCACCAGAATGACTGTTTAAAAGCAGCACAAGGGAGAAAGTCAGGGTAGTGTGTTTTTTTTTTTTTTTTGTTATTGGTGTTAGCTTGAATGAGTGTAATTTAAAAACTGACATAAAGGCTGTTCATTTTCAAGAAAAAAATGTGTTCACATAATGTAGCGATTATCAAAGAACTAGAAGATAGAGTCTAGTTTTAACTATATGAAAAATGAATTTTTTTCCTTATAGTTTTTCATACATACTGCAACTCTTCTCCTAATAGTCTACCTCCACATTCCTCATCACATGCATACACACATACTTAAACTATCCAGCAATTTCCTTTCTCTCTTGTCTTATTTGATAAATAACTTAAAATATACGCCCCAAAAAGAAAGATACAAGTTCCTAGTGAAAACTTTTATGAAAAGACTGAGGAATATTGCATATGGAAGAAAATTTAATTATAAAAGCATCATACATATATTTTAATAATTGTGTGTAAATTAGAATTTAAAAATTTGTAAGGAATTGAAAATGAGGAATGTTGTCTGAAAGTAAAAATTAAATGGGAAACAAATTTCAGTAATCATTTCTGAGAGCAACTTTATTGTTCTGAGCACAGAAGCAGATTATTTAGTACAGGGGAGTCTTTGGCTAAAGGGTCAAATAGTGGCAACTTGTGTGTTTGGCTCTAAGTTTGTCATATATGTCCTTTAAGACATTTAGATAAGTTCCATTTATTCCCATTTTATTGGTTGTTTTACTATAAATGAATACTGGATTTTGTCAAATGCTTTTGCAGCATCTATTAAGATGCTTATTTGTTTTTTCTGCCTTTTTTATTGATCTGGTGAATGATTGATTTGTATGTTGAACTATCTATGCATACCTAGGATAATGTCCACCTGGTCATGGTGAGTAATTCTCTTAATATGTTGTTGTGTTTACTTTGCTTGGATTTTGTTGAGGACTTTGCATCTATGTTTATCAGAAATATTGGCCTATGATTCTCTTTTGGTATTTTTGTTTGGTTTTGGGAACAACTAAGGTTGGCATCATAGGATCTGTTGGAGAGTTTTCCACTCTCCATTTTCTTTGAAAAGTTTGAGTAGGAAGGTATTTGGTCTTCTTTGAAGGTTTAGCAAAATTCACTGGAGAAGTCTTTTTGTCCTGGGTTGTGTTTTATTTAGTTTCCCCCCTTAGGGAGACTTTTTATTACTCTTTCATTTTATCACTTGTGATTGGACTGGTTAGATTTCATATTGAGTCAATCTTGGGAGGTTGGAGGTTGTATGAGTTTGAAAATTAATCCATGTATTTTAGGTTTGTCTGTATAAAGACATTCCTAAATTCCTAAAAGGATCTTACAATCTCATGTATTTCTTCAGTATCTGTTTTAATTTTACATATTTACATACATCAAACCAAAAAGCTAAAAGAGAACCAAAAGGTAACTTATGGACTCGGTGAAAATATTAGCGGGTTAATTTTCAAAATATAAAAAGAACTTATATAAAGCAACAATCAAAAAACAACCAACCTAATTAAAAATGGGCAAAAGACTTAGACACTTCTCCAAAGAGGATACACCAATGGCCTACAGGTTCATGAAGGAATGTTCAACATCACTCTTTATAAGGGAAATGCAAATCAAAACCACAATGAGATATCACCTCGCCCCTATGAGAATGGCTTATATCAAAAATAACTAGAAATAACAAATATTGGCTAGAATGTGGAGAAAAAAGAATATTCATCCACCATTGCTGGGGATGTACTTTGGTGACATCTCTATGGAAAACAGTATAAAAGTCCTCAAAAAATTAAATATATAAATATCATGTGATCTGGTAATACTACTTCTAGGTATTTACCAAAAGAATATTAAAACTCTTACAAAAAAAGTTATGCAATCTTATGTTCACTGCAGCATGAATGATAATAGCCGAGTCGTAAGAACCAATCTAAGTGCCATGCCAATCAATATGATGAGATGATTCAGTGATTGAATAAAGAAACTGTGAAATGTAAAAAAAAAAAAAATAAAATAAATAAATAAATAATTTTACATATTTCATTTCTGATTCTATTTATTTGGGATTTCTCTCTTCTTTTTTTTATCATTGGCCTAGCTAAAGGCTTATCAATTTGCTTATTTTTTTCAAAGATTCAGTTCTTAGTTTCACTTATCTTTTGAACTGTTTTCTATTTCATTTACTTCTGCTTAAATTTTTGTTATTTCCTTCTATTGTTTGTTGATTATTTTTGTTGTTTTTCCAGGTCAGGTTCTGTCCATTTCTTTCTCCTCTTTAATATTTTGTTATTGGCTCATACTCTCCTCACTCATGCTTCTGGTTTTGTATTCTGATTGTTTCAGGATTTGTGTTTTATTTATTTATTTGTTTGTTTTCTTGTAGAAGAACTACTTTCAACATTTCTTGTAGGATGTCTGTTGTTGATAAACTGTTAGCTGGACCTCCCCGGTAGCCTAGGGGTTAAATCAAACCCAAACTAGAATATTGAGAACTCTGTGACTGATGTAGGCACAGAAAACTCATTAACCCCATAATTATTCTTCAGTGTTATTCAGTCCCCATATATTAGTTGTTTTTCTCACTTTTTTTGTGGTTAAGTTTTAGTTTGATTCCCCTGGAATCAGAGAAGATACTTGATATAATATCAACCTTCATGAATTTGCTGACAGATATTTTGTGACCAAACATGTGCTCCATACAGAGAATATTCTATATGTCCTTGAGAATGCATACTCAGCTTTTAGGGAGTAAGTTACCCTACAATATCTCTTAAGCTTCTGTGGTCTAATTCTTCATTTAAGGTAATATTTTCTTGTTTATTTATGTGTAGTTGATCTACCATTGATAAAAATGGTATGAAGAGACTTATGCCACCAGGGAAGCCCTCACTATCTTTTGATTGGTATGTTCATCCATTTATCTTTAGGTTGATTATTGCTATATGAGGTCATGCTACTGCCATTTTGTCTTTAGTTAATTAGTTCTATTTATTTAGATAGGAACGTGCCACTCAATAATTTTTGTAAAGTAGGTATTGTATATGCAAACTCCTTCACCTTTTGCTTGTATGGGAACACCTTTATTTCCCCTTTATAATGAAAGAGAAATGGATTATATAGTTTTCTTTGCTGCCAGTTTTTATATTTGATTATTTTTAATTCATCACTCCATTTTCTCTTTCCTGTTGAGTTTATTTTGAGAAGTGTGATAAAATTCTAATGTAGTCCTTTATTAGTTACCTCTTGTTTTGGTGTGTGTGTTTTCCTTAGCTGCCTCTAATATTGTTTCTTTATTTTAAAGTCTTGGTAGTTCCACTAAGATGTGTCTTAGTGTGCACATCTCATTTTATTTAGATAGCCGGGTATTCTTATATTTATGGACTTGGTATTTTGCTTTTTTTCCTGCATTTGGGAGGTTTTCCTCCATTATTTCTTCAAATAAACTTTCTGTCCCTCTCTCTGTCTGTCTGTTTCACTTTGAGATGCCCATTATCTTTATGTTGTCTTTCCAAATGAAAGTGGATGGCTCTGGAAGTGTTATATCCTTTTATTTTACTTCTTATTCATTTTTCTTCTTCCAGCTGGATCCTTTAAATATTACTATCTTCTAGATCATTGATTTATCCTCCATTTGATCCATTATGCTTTCAGTTTTCTCAAATTATTTATCTCATTTATTGAGCACTTTGCATCCTGAATGTCTGTTATTTTCTCATGTAAAGCTTCAATTACAAAATTCCATTTTCTGCTCTTTAATTTTATTTCTCAAACCATTTCTTTACCTGAATTTTATTTTATCTCTTGGTTAACTTTCATGATTTCTCTTGCATTACTTTGACTTGTTTTTCTGCATTTTCTTCAATCTCTGATTTCCTTAGTATAACACATTTCGAATTTTCAAAATCTTTCATGTCTTTGTGATCATAATCTGGAGAATTATTCTCTCTATTTGAATGTCATACCTGTTAAGGTCTTTTTTTTAAATAAAGTGCTTTGTTTTGTTTTTTAAAGGTTTATTTATTTATACATACAAGCTGGGTTACAGGCCAGAGGTGTGGGGCGGCGAGAGTGTCCACCAGAGACAGAGTGGGGAGCAGAACAGGCAGATCAGAAATACACTGCTGAGGGGAGCAGTGGGCGAGGCAGGAGAGGTCTGCGGCGCCATGTGGGATTCTCCCCGGCTGAGCATCGAACTCGCATCGCTGCTGCAGACAGCTCCACAGTGCAGCGCTCAACCGCTGCGCCACCTGGGAGGCCCCCTGTTAAGGTCTTGAGGTGCTGTGCATTATATATTTTCCTCTGCCCATTTGGTTGCTTTAAGCTTCTCTATTAAAAAAAATAAAATGGAGGGGCCTCCCTGGTGACGCAACAGGTTAAACGCAGCACTGTGAAGCTATCCACAGCCACTGCAGCACAAATTCAATACCCTGCCAGGGAGATTCCCACATGGCGCAGCAGACCTCTCCTGCCTTTTCCCGCTGCTCTGCTGCTCTCCTCAGGAGTGTACTTCAATCAATCTACCTGTTCTTCCTATTCTGTCTCTGGTGAATCCTCTCACAACCCCACACTTCTGGCCTACACCCCAGTTTGTATGCATAGATAAATCTTAAAATAAATTGCAGCTTGAACATAAAATATTGACCTCTTACTATTCTTGCAGGTGACACTGTGAATTTTTTTTTCTTTTGCCTTTGCTAGCTTCTGCACATTCTGTGACCTGTTTCTGCAGTTGCTCAACAGGGTAGAGCAGAGATCTGGAGGGGTGCAGTCTTGGTGTTAATGTGCTCATTTTAAGATTTGGCTCTCATTAGTGGCACTGAAACTATTATTATTATCTGAGGTTCTAGACCTGAGACTTTATCTTTTCACTCAGAAGTCAGTACCACTTTGACTGATGGGGGAAAGGGAAAATAGTCCAGAAACTGTCCTTGTTCATTTTACTGGGGAGCTACCTAGCCTATGGTAAGTAGCCCAGCTTTCCCATACATGTTTTCACTTAGTTAAAGGTTTGTGGTTCTCATTCCACAGGGTTCCTGACCAAACTTATAGACTTATTTATATATATCATCCCCACTTCAGTTTTCTAACTGTTTCTCTCCACCCATCTTTTGTCCATGAAGTATGACTCTGTCTCTTGTCTCTTTTGCAGTATGGGTTGACTTCCAGTGTCTGTGCAGTGTTACAATTCACCCCAAGCTTTGGAGCACTCTGTATATAGTATCATTCTCTTTAACTGTTAGATGATTCAGGAGTGAAGGAAGGACACTCTTCCACTTAAATCCTGGAAATTTTGTCCTTAAATAAGTGTGTGTGTGTGTGTGTGTGTGCGCGCGCGCGTGTGTGCACGTGTGCATTTTTGTGTGTAAATCAATCAAACTGATCTTATGAAGGACACAGTGCTATTCTGGAGACTAATTTGTGTATATCAATTTCTACTATAGCAAATCTGGTTCTTTGACTTCTACATATGCTCAATATCTTATTTGAAGTCAATGACCCAAATAGATTAAATGTGCCCCAGATAGTGTCCATTCTTTCTCCTTTGCCTCCTGGGGTCTTCATCTCCTAATCTGACATGTATTTCAATACCCAGTTAACTATAGTGTATTTTTGATTCCTACTTCTGTCACTGACATAGCAGAGTTTTAGATATAATGGTAATAGACTGTTTTGGTAACATATTGTGATTTTAGGGTTCAAACTCTAGAAAAAATGTTCATACAATACATTCACAAACAATATTTGAATAAGGTCTAGCTATATAACTGTCTTGATATTAATCACTACTAAATTAAATACACTGAAAATAAAATTCATAAATCCAGGAATCATATCTGTCTTTTACTCTATTATGTGCAAAACAACAAGCATAGTTTCCAGAAACCAATAGGCATTTAATAAATTTGGATTTCACGAATAAATCACTGCCCGAGTTGACATGAAAGATGATGAACTTTTATTAATTCTATTAATAACTAGATTTCATTTAATGCTAACTATGTGCCATATTATGAACTGGATTTTTGATATGTTTATAAGTATAAATCTCATGAATTCTGAAATCTATTATCTGTCATTGTTACCTATCAGCATTTAATTCATTCAATTTGAATAGTTGCAAGGAAAAAATGTAATTCAGATTCTCATGTAAAACACATTAAAACAATGCAATTTATAACCTCTTGCAACATTTCTCAGTACTTTAATTTTCACTGTCCCATCGTCTCTTAAACTTTTTATTGACTAATCATATTCTTATTTTTCTGCCCACAAAATGCTCTCTGCTTACTCTATTTTGTTGCATTTTTCCCTGTAGAATTTAATAACTTAGATTGGCTTAATCTTTTTATCTAAATAATTTTCTTTGACTTATAGCATTAATTACTCTGCTTTTCGTGCCTATAATATTATACTGCACAAAAATCCAGCATATTTCAGAAAAAGATAAGCTCTTTGCAGAATCTGAGAGAAGAGAGGATATGTGATATCATCCAGTAATCTTTTCTGAACCATAAATGGCTTGCTTATTATTCTCTATAACTTACATCAATAAAAGTTCAAGGATGTAAAACAACTCTTTCATAGACACAATAAGGTTATGAACTAAGAATCATACAGATCTATTTGATTACAAAATATATGTCTTTTAGCATCATTTTTTACTTTCTGTTTAAAACTATTTAATCACTCAATGAATATTTAGGGTTATCTACTATATAGCAGTGATAAAGAATCTCTCTCTCTCATGTGTGTTTATGTATTTTTCTAATTATTTTCTGATGTAATCTAAAGTGTCCAATAATCAAAAAAGTTAAATGTCCCTGCCTAGGGGGAAAGAGTGTTGGTAGATGGTTTAGGTATTGCTTTTATTCATATTAACTGTTAACATTTGACTGTGTGTTACTCACTACTTAAAATTCTTTATTCTTATACAGGCTTTCATGCTCCTTGGTCTCCTCATAGCTCTTGGATTTTGCAATTTATTTCCATTATGATTTCATATTTCTCAATCTGAGTTGTTGGCAAATGTTCATGAGAAAATAGATGCAGAGAAAAATGAGGTATCAAGTATCTGAAAACTGCTTATTTAGCAACAAAATAGAAAATTCAGTTACGTGAACCAGCAGAGTTGATCCATACATTGAATTTGATTGAACACTTGTCACAAATTTTGTTGAGATTGACATTTAAAAGAGACAAGCTTTCTATTTTCTTAAAGTTCTATCTTTGTCAAGAATTGATTCACCAAAATGACATTCTTGAGTTAAGTTTTCAGTTGTCCTTGACTCTTGTAACAAGGTACTGATAACTAATATCTGTCTGGAAAGTACATTTAATTATTTTTGAGATAATATTGTGTAACAACACTGTATCTGAATTAAAGGCAGGGAATCACACCTTTTCAGATAAATGGCATCACACCACAATCTCCACCAGGCATCTTCAGTCATCCACTGTAGTCTTTTGTGTCCCCTCCACTCATTGTTTACCATGCCATACTCCTTGTCTTTTAGTCTCAATTATAAAACCAGATTTCTGGTGTTTGCCTTTGGTTTGGTTTTACCTCACCCTTTGTTTTGTTTTTCCGTAGTCTACATATCAGTTGAACCATCTGGTATGTATATTTCTCCTTCTGATTTATATTGCTTATCAGTTTCCCCTACAGTTTCTATCTATGTTGTTGCAAATAACAACATTTGATCTTGTTTTTCCTTTTATAGCTGAGTAGTATTTCATTGTGCATTTTTTAAAAGATTTATTTATTTATGCATTCAAGAACTGGGGTGTAGTCCAGAGGTGTGGGGTGGTGGGAGGATTCAGCAGAGATTGAGTGAGTAGCAGAACAGGCAGATCTACTGAAGTACACTGCTAAGGGAAGCAACGGGTGAGGCAGGAGAGGTCTGCTGTGCCATGTGGGAAGCTCCCTGGCCAGGTATCGAACTCGTGCTGCAGTGGTTCTGGATATCTTCATAGTGCTGAGATTTAACCCCTTGCACCACTCAGAAGGCCCTCATTGTGTATTTCTACTACATTTTTCTAATCGACACCTCTATTCTAGGCCACTAAAGTTGTTTTCATATCTTTCTTATTATAAATAGTGCTGCAATGAACATGGGAGAGAATATATTCCTTTGAATTAGTGTTTTTTGCATTCTTTAGGCAACTATATAAGACAGGAATTTTATGACATATTGTGGATCAATCTGTAATATTTGAGAAGTGTCCAGCTGTTTTCTCTAGGGGCTGGGCCACTCTACATTCTCATCAACGGTGTATGAGAATTTCTGTTCACTCAGTACCTTACAGGCATTTGTTTCTGGTCTTTTTGTTGTGGGCCATTCTCACAGGTCTAAGATGACATTTCACTGTGATTTTGAGTTGTGTTTCCTGTTGATCAGTGTTGATGATCATTTTTGCATGTGCCAATTGGCCATCTGTACATCTTCGGAGAAGTGTCTATTTAGCCCTTCTGCCTATTTTTGATTGAATTAGTTTTCTTTTTATTGACTTGCATGGATATATATACATAGGTATTTTACCTTCATTTTTAGGTTCAGTCTAATGTGTTTTATTCTTTTTGAAGCAATTATAAATAGAATTAATTATGTATCTTCTTTTGTTTCTTGTTCATTGTTGTATATTAAAAAATACAGAATATTGTGTATTGATTCTATAGCTTGCCACTTTGATACATACATTTATTGTTTCTAATGAATTTTCGATGGGGTTCCCAGAATCTTCTATGTATAAAACCATATATTTTGCAAATAGTTATTGTTTCACTTCTTTTACTATTTGAATTCTGTTTATGGCCTATGTTTTTCTGATACCTTTGGCTAAAACCTCTAGTACTAACTTAAATAGAAGTGAATGCATAGAAAAGTCTTGTCTTGAATTGGCTCTTCTGGGGAAAGCATTCAGTGTTTCTCCTTTGAGTCATATCATCTGTTTGTTTATGATATATATGGCCTTTATTACGTAGGTTCCATCTAGCCCCATCTTGCTCAGAATTTCTATCATAAATGAATGATGAATTTTATTGAATGCTTTCTCTGCATCTGTTGACATGATCACCTGATATTTGTGTTTCCTCTGGTGTTAATTGATTTATGTATATTGGATCATACTTGCATCTGCAATGAATCCCACTTTATCGTGGTGTATAATCTTTGTGATATACTACTGAATCCAACTTACTACTACATTTTTGAAAAAAATTATACTGATGTTCATCAAGTATGTTGGTCACTAATTTTCATTTTTCATGCTGACTTAAGTCTGTTTTCAATATTAAGGTAATGTTATTATAAAATATATTAGGGAGAATTCCTTCTTCTTGTATCTTTGAAAATGATTTGAGCAAGTTGAACATTATTTCTTCTTTAAAAGTTTGGTATAATTCATTTGGAAAGCCATCTGGTCCTGGCGTTTTGTTTGTTTGTTTGTTTCAAAAGATTTTTTATTACTGATTCAATTTCTATGTTTGTTATGTATCTGTTTGTTCAGTTCATTGTTGTTGTTTTTTTCCCCTGAGTTTGTCTTGGTAGGTTGCATTGACCTCAATAATTTATTGATTTCTTCATAGTTATCACATTTATTAGCATATAGTTGATCATAGTAATCTCTTTCAATCTTTCCATCTTTTGTGTTATTGCTAGTGATTTTTCTTCTTTCATTTGTGATTTTATTTAACTTTTATCTCTTCCTTTTTTGTTATATTAACAAGAGGCTTATTTTGTTTACCTTCCCAAAGAACCATTTCTTGGTTTCTTTGATATTTGTGTATATTGTTTTTGTCTATATTTCATTTATTTTTATTCTTATTTTGATTATTACTCTTCCTCTATTAACTTTAGGTTTCATTTGTTATTTTACAAGTTGCTTTAGGTTTGACAGGTTGTTTACTTGGGGTTATTCCTTCATTTTAATATGAGTATTTATTGCAATTACCTCCTCCATTAATATTACTTTTGCTGCACTTCATAGATTCTGGTAACTTGTATGATTATTTTATTTCATCTCAAGGTACTTTTTTTAATTTTAAATTTATGCCGTGTTCCTCTTTAATCCAATTGCTATTAATCAACCTCTTCAGTCTCTATGTATTCAGAGTCTTTCTTATTTTTTAGCTTATAGTTCATTCCTAATTTTATGGTATTTTGGTCAAGGAAGGTACTAAGTATAATTCCAATATATTTTTTAAAGATTTATTTATTTATTTATGCATACAAGAGCTGGGGTGCAGGTCAGAAATGTGGGGGTAAGAGGATTCATCAGAGAGAGTGGGGAGCAGAACAGGTGGACTGACTGAAATACACTGATAAGTGGAGCAGCTGGCAAGGCAGGAGAGGTTTGCTCCTGCCTTTGCTGCACCATGTGAAAGTCTCCCTGGCCTGGGATCAAACTTATACTGCAGTAGCCGCATATAACTTCATAGGCTGAGGCTTACCTATTTATGCCACCAGGAGGTCCTCAATATTTGTGTTTTTATTGACAATAATTTTTGTCCCAATATGTGGCCTATTCTTGAAGATGTTACATGTGTGCATTTAAAAAAATGTGAATAGAGCAGTTTTTTGGTGAACTGCTCAATAGTTGTCTATTAGACCTTCTTGGTCTATCTTCTCATTTAGAGCTATTGTTTCCTTATTTTTTCCTATCTGTTTATCTGTTCATTGTTTTAATTGGGGTATTAAGGTCCCCTAATATTATTGCTGTTATCAATATATCTCTTCATTTATTTATTGCCTTATATAAGGGATCACACATTCAGTCTGGTATCGTAGACAGCTTGGCCATCCTGACACACATTTACTGCCTTATGTTTATGATGATTCATCATCTAGTACATATATATTTGTTATTTTTTCTTGTATTTGACACTTAATCTTAGTATAGTACCCTTTATATCCATTTCAATTCATAATTAAGATCTGTTTTATCAGCTATAAGTATAGCTGTTCCTGATTTTTTTTTTTTGGTTGCCATTTGTTTTCATAACTGTCTACAATGTTAAAGTCTATGTCTATGCTTGTTTTTGGTGGTAAGATAAGTTTTGTATAAACATAAAAGGTTGGGCCTTGTTTTGAAATTATACAGCAGATTTCATCACTCTGCGTCTTTGGTAGTTCAAGTAATTTACATTTAAAATGATAATTTAGCTTCTTGTATTTATTGTACTTTGTTATGTTTTTTTCTTTTGGTTTATTTTTCTTTAAAAAAGTTAAAACTTTCTTGGAGGGCTTCCATTTGCAATTTGTTTGGTTAGGTTCCCATTCCATTAACTTACCCATTACTTCTCTTGCTTATTGCTTGTGGGCTCTATTGATGTAGGTGTATGACAGACTCTATGTGTGACACACTTGGCAGTCTGGTCTCTGACTGGTTCTAGTGGGCCATATTGTTACTTTCCTCCTTCTCCCACTACCTGTTAAATAATATAGGTTTCTGTTGCTTCAATATTCATTGTTCTGTTGTTTTGTGATAACCCCTTATAATTTATTTCATATGTTCTTATTGATAATAAGTTATTTTAATTTTTGATTTTCAGTTTTTACTCTCCCTTCTATCTTGGTTGCTGGGCTGAAAACCTTTACCTTTAAGTACTTTGAATATCTCTTTCCAGAGCCTCTTTTCCTGTAATGTTTCTTTTGAAAAACTTCTAATAGTCTGGGGGCCTCCCTGGTGGCACAGTGGTTAAACGCTGCTCTGTGGAGCTGTGGGCAGCAGCGATACAGATACACGAGTTTGACGCCCAGCTGGGGAGAATCCCACATGGCGTGGCAGACCTCTCCTGCCTCACCCACTGCTCCCCTCAGCAGTGTATTTCCGTCAATTTGCCTGTTCTACTTCCCACTCTGTCTCTGGTGAATACTCTTGCTGCCCCACGCCTCGGGGTCTGTACCCCAGGTTGTATGCATAAATAAATAAAGCTTTTTTAAAAATCTTCTAATAGTCTGATTGATGTTCCCTAATAGGTTACCCTCTTTTTCTCTTGATATTTTTAGTATTCCGTCTTTATATTTGGTACTGGACAATTCTATTATTATGTATCTTGGTGTATATTTATCTTGTATCATTTTGTTTGGGACTCTTTGGGTCTCTTGCATCAACATTTCTGGTTCATTTCCCAGAGTGAGATTGTTTTCAGTAATTATTTCTTTATTTTTTTCTATGCCTTTCACTTTTTTCTTCTCCTTCTTGGATCATCATGATATAGGTATTAATTCACTTTAAATTGTTCCAGGAAGCATTTGTATATATTTATTTTTGTTCTTCATTTATTAACATTCTTTATTCTATAATTTTATCTATTCTTGTGTTTTACAGTATTGTACTTTTAGGATCATTAACTTTCTATGTTGTGTCTGTGGGTATATTATCAATATTAAGACTCCCAATTATATTTTTAAAATCACGTATAGGACTTTTTAACTCCATAATTTCTGAATGTAGTCACCTCATTTTCATCATCTTTATACTGTTGTTCTTTATGTACTTTTTTTTTTTAAAGTTTCATCAGCATTGTAAGGTTGTTGTCCTGAAAACCCCTTATGTCTTACTCCATACCTCCAGTAAGTTGTGGCTTCTTTCAGTGTTTTTTATGTTCTTGAATTTATAATGTTCTTTTCTCATTTTCAATTGTGTGTGTTTTGATATAAATAAGTTTTCTACATTAGTTTTTGCAGTTGTCAGAATGGTCAGGGGTCTAGTTCTAATGAAAGGTAGAGGTCGAAAGAGGGCTGTGTTCCATTAATACTTTAAATAAAATTTATTTAGAATTTATTCTACCAATTTTAGCCCTTTCATTTGAGCTAAAGTTCCTCTTGTGTAAGCTGGAAAACACTCCCTCCCCATAACCCAGAGAGTTTTGTCTTTGTTTTGCATCAAATTTGTTGTGGGTGTCCAGACAAGGTGAACCTGGCATTTTTAACCTGCTGCCATCTTGCAATACACTTATCGATCAACTCTTAAAAATTAAGTATCATCTTTTGAAAATGTTTTCCTTTAATTATTTTATTCTGTTTTTCAAATTTTAGTTATATCCTCTCCATAGATAAGCAAGAATAATGAGAGTAATTGCATATAACAATTACAAACTCTTATCCTACTCCATACTGCACATTCTGATAATCACCTATATGTTCGTAGATTTTTTTTTAATTTGGATGCAAACAAAGATGCATTTCATTATCTTAGAATAATGACATTAAGAAGAAATAGGTTAAAGGAAGTTGTGAAGTGTTCCTCCAAACGATTAACTATGTGATCTGGGTTATATAATTATTCACCTTTCTGAAGTTAGGGAAATGAAACTAAATTATGGACTTAGTTGTTTTCATAGATCCCTCTGCTATGCCATTGATTTTCCTTATTAATGTAAGAATAGCCCAGGTAATTTTAAAATCTATATTTTATATGCATTTTGACAAATGAAGGGCATAGTGAAAGGATTTCTATATGTGTCTTTATGCATTTCTATGAGTCTGTTGTTAATATCTGTAGAGTAGTGTTACTTGCTTGGAATGGAATTTGGAATTTTATCAATGTGAAAAATGTAAAATTATCAACATGTTAAGTATAATAAAACAATACTGAGAATACAATACTAAGAAACAATACTAAGAGACTGGCTCTTAATTAATTATTTTAAAGAGATGGAAGTAACTGGTTTCTCAGAAAGCAATTGTCTTCGGAAGATGAGAATTTGAATCGTTAAAATAGACTCAATTTTTCATATAATAAGTGGAAGTTCAGCCATGTGCAGGAAAAGAGTTTCAGTTAATATCAGATCTCATATATGACTGCAATCCCTATAGACATCTTAGGTGTGTAGTAAGTTATAAAATATAGGTTAATGTAAATACATTCTGTCGAATATTCACAATGAAAATCACCAGATGACCCATTTTTCAGGTTATCTCCATTGTTAAGTGACACAAGACTGCATTAATTTTCTAAAAGGGCATCTCTTTTTCATGTGATTTTAGAAAAATACTGTTTGCTGAGTACCACATTAGTTGCTTGAAACATATAATGGTGTATCCTCTTTGTTCCTATAACAGTAACAGCTAGATGTTGATGAAATCATAGTTGCAGGTCAAAGCCTAACTTAATTGATATTTAACATTATGGCCTTATCTCTATTTCAGGATAAATTAATCCAAACCTTATGAACTACATGCTTTTTATCGTTATGAAGCAGGGCTATAGGTGTGCAATAGCCCTCTGAGGATAGTGCCCACTAGTGAACAGGCCACTGTCTATGAGTTCTTCACTCATAAGCACAATTGCAAGACTCTCATGTTCAGGGAACAACAATAATGTGGTTTACTTTTTTTTTAAGATTTATTTATTTATGCATACAAGCTGGGTACAAGCCAGAGGTATGGGGTGGCGAGAGGTTTCACCAGAGACAAGGTGGGGAGCAGAACAGGCAGATGGACGTAATTACACTGCTGAGGGGAGCAGAGGGCGAGGCAGGAGAGGTCTGCCATGCCATGTGGGATTCTTCCCAGCTAGGCATCGAACTTGCTTTGCTGCTGTGGACAGCTCCACAGTGCAGCGCTTAACCACTGCACCACCAGGGAGGCCCAATAATGTAGTTTAGTTAACAGTGGAAACAATGTATTATTTAGCCCAGGATTGGCTGACTATCTCACCCTAGATTTCGCAGTGCTCAGAAGTTCCAAACAAAGATGTTGTCATCTGGCCAATGAAGGCTTGGAGTGTAGCAGCTGGAGTTGCACCTGAGAAGATGCCCCAGCAGCGCACAACAGCCTGAAAGTCATATGAAGAACACTGGTTGCTGGAACCAGTAACAGCAAAAGCAGCAGAACCAAAAGATGGTGCTGCATGATCTGGCTAACAACTTTTGGAGACACCAGACTCGGGTCTGTGGGTGCTCCTCCTAAGAGATGGGAGCGATAAAAACAGAGGAAGACCCAGCCTCCTGGTCCCTGCAAAACATTTTGGCTTCTACATCTCCAGAGTCAGCCACCATGGTTTCTTTTTTCTTCTTTTTTCTTGAAGTCAGGTACCAAGTACAATGTCTCTAGGCCAGAGATCAGTGTCTCAGGGATCCAGGATCCCTCCTTTGCTTCCTTATATTTCTTTTTCAGAGTCTCCATCCCCCACTGATATCTCTTGTCTGGACCATTGAATTTGTCCCATTCAATCTGGCTGGAGCCCACCCAGTGCTGTCACACTTACAAGCAGTAGGTTTTGGGGGGAAGGAAGTAACACCACATTTTGGCAAAGGCACCCATCTCCAAGCAGGTGTCCCTAAAACATCTTGCTCTTTAATTTGCACTACAGATTTCATAGGAACAATTAGATTTATGCAGGAAGAAATGAAATAGAATTGATAACTCTCTATTTTGCAGATTTTCCATTTGCAATATTGTAATCAAAGCTCAGACTCCTTATATGATATAGAAAGTCTCTTAGAATGCCATGATTCCATAAGTGTGATAACCACTGTTTAATGGTCTTAGTTAGCTAATTTCTCTCATTTCTCAGCTTGGTGTGGGAACAGAGTGCTATATTTAGAAGTCATAAAGTGTAAGTGCTGCAAAGTAGTCCTTTTGTCCACACCATAAGTTCTCTGTGATGAAAGAGGTTATTACATAAAATACATTTATGATCTAAAGAGTACATCCTCATTACATTTTTAGATCTTTATTTCAAAGACATCATGCCTATTTTCTTCCATGAAGTAAGACCTCACTAAAGAGCATCAAAAATAGACTGTCATACACTGGGTCATAAACTGCACATTTTCTGATTAGAAAAAATAAAAGGCAACATTGGTATTTGCTCCCCTGAAGTTGATTTTCTTACCCCAGAATTTTACTCTTACCTGTCTGTGGCACTTCTCTCAGCTTCATCAAGTTGTAGATCAAACCGATGCAAAGCATTCCCTTAGGCGCTTTGTTCTCATCTAAGGCCTGTGGATTTGACACTTTGTTGCACAAAAGACTGACAAACTCTGCATTCACTCATCCTCTTAGCACAGTTGTTAACCAAATAAGCAAGAATAGTAAAAAGCTGGTAAGAGACAGGTTTTGCATATGACCTACCCGCACATTGATCATTTCAAAGATTGTGAGGCTCATGATGTTGAAGAAAACTCAATTAATGTATGTCCTATATTATTATCACATAAGCTGCAGTGTAACACTTTTAGGTTGGGGAGATTCAGGGCTTGGTCAGATGGACTAGAATAACAAATTTCTTTGTAGAAAGAGATAGTACTTGGCAAATATCACACTCTCTCATTTTATGAGTTTCTTTAGAACTCAATAGCTCCTCAGACATGCTCATTTACAATAGCAGCAGACCCTGTTTACTTAGATTCTCATCATTTTTAAACAAGACAACAGAGTAAAAATAAATTATTGGGAAATGATGGGAATCAAAAATGAAAGATTTGTGATTGTGGTTTAAATAACACAAATAGTGAACATATTAAATACAAAGAACTTATAAAAAAAGTTTAAGTATGAAAATTAACCAATCATAAAAACACAGTTAAATTAAAAATATGATGAAATGTAAATAGTATATTCAATAAAAAAGTATCATGAATTGTGGGCAACTTCTTTTGGAGTATCATTTAATAGGTTGAAAACTAAGGCCCCACCCCTTTCCCAGTTGGACTATTTGGGAGGCTTGACTAGATAAAAGGAATTGATAAGATTGCTATGGGAATCAGGCCATAAGATTGAAGTTTTGACCTTGAATATGGAAGCAGGGCTGGGATACATGTTATGTCAAAGTTCAGCACCCACGATCAACAACCCTGTACTAACTGGCCCAAACAGATGCCCCAGGCATGAAAAAACCACTCAAAAACAGTGTATTAAAGGGAGTCCGACTCATTCTTTGCAGACTACTACTGTCTCGCCTGCTGCTTCTCTCAGCAGTGCATTTCAATAAATCCATTTTTTCTGTTCTCCACTCTATTCTGGCAATACCTTGCACCCCTGAGACTCCAGCCTGACCCCAGTATCTAGTGTCCTCCCAACACAACAATATCTAAAAGTGACATAGTACAAACAATAGTTTCAAAAAAATATTGTACCAACAACCAAAACGTAAATTAAAAGGCAAGGCATAATGTAAATTTCTCTTCCATGAAAGTACAGTTTTCATAAGTTATGGCAGGTTGTAAATATGTATATAATGTGTATATTTTTCCACATTACTTATAAGTAGTGGGGAGAGGAATGGGATTGGGAGCAGGTGGTTGGAAATATTTTGGGAAAGGAGTTAATTTTGAAGCAGCTGCTGACAATTTTCCTACAGTATTATTCATCATTTAAAAAAATTAAAATCATTATAATTACCCTGATATGTCACATCATATGTGACTGAAAAGGGGAAATAGGATGGAGACAGAGAAAATGTCCATATCCCAGCAGTTAATGCTCATTACTCTATAAACTCCTGAATGTCGAGCTTCCATGGGATGTTGCCCCAAAGGATGAAGATCAGGTGAATAATAAAATGGAGCAGAAGGCCTGTGAGTGCCAGTGGCCACCTGATCAGAGCTCATTTAGTGATTGTCATCACTTTGTAGCAACCATGCAGTTAATACCCAGTGTATTTGACACCTGCTATGATAAATTAGTACTAGCAGAATTAACACCTGCTGTCAGCCACCCAGCATGAATGTTGCTTTCTTCAGAATAAAGAGAAAATGAATTATTTCCCTAGAAATTTGTATAAATTATTTTTATGGATGGAGGATTACTTGGAAAGATCTTGGGACTGACAGTCAAGAGTCTTCATTTTTTTATAGTGTTAGCACTGCTGGTAACACAGTGTCTCTTTCTGATCATTGTAATAGAGGTGTCATAAATGAGCTTACTGCCATTCTCCAGAACAAACAAGACACTAGAGAAAAAACAAAAGTATTTTCTAAAGTATAAAAATTAATACAGATGTGAATTGGTTTTTGCAATGGACGACTTTAAAATTTCATTATGACTAGTCATTGTTTCAAATACTTAATCCATAACCAGAGAGGTACTATGTAATTTATATGAGAAAATATCAAAGATTTTTTAAAAAAGATTTATTCATTTATGCATACAAGTTGGGGTGCAGGCCAGAGGTGTGGGGCAGTGAGAGGGTTCAACAGAGAGAGAGTGGGGAGCAGAACAGGCAGATAGACCAAAATATACTGCTAAGGGGAGCAGCAGGCGAGGCAGGAGAGGTTTGCTGAGCCTTGTGGGTCAGCTCCCTTGCCAGGGATTGAACTCGCGCCATAGCTGCTGACAGCTAGCTCCAAAGAGCTGCACTTAACCTGTTGCGCCACCAGGGAGGCCAAAAATTTTTGATTAAAATGCCCCCTCACCCCCTGCCATTTTCAGAGAGTTCAGAATCAAGGAACAATTAGTATTTGGAAACCGTATGGACACAAAATTTTTGTAACAAGGAGAATTGGATAGTTTCTGACCTCCTGTCAGAATCAAAACCTCCTTGATGGTTGTTATTGAGACATGCATATCAAACATCTCTCTCCTAACACCCAAAACTTAACAACGTAAGTTTTTTTCTTTTCTGAGACTCAGACCAGGTCATGTCCAGGGGATACTTCTTGAGTTTTGGTTATGTGGAAAATTCTCTATAAGGAGCCCACTGGTGCTATGATGTGATATGCAAATGCAAATGTTACATAAAACTCAAATAATTTTGGAGACTAAATTGCTGACAAAACCCCCAAACATAATTTAGATAGTCCCTATAAATATGTATTTGATGTACAAACACCTAGTTTAAAAACATTCCGCTCTTTAAATTAAAAGGGTAGTAACAAGCAAGTTTTTGGAATCCAAGCAAATCCAAACACTTCAAAATAGAGAACAATAACATTTTTTTTTTAACCTGGCATCATAAGCCTAGAATTCAAGACTAGACACTGTCATTTTCTTTGTGAAAAAATGATTTGAATCCAAAAAATAATGAAATAAGTTAAAAAAAAAAACACAATGAAAAAGAATAACAACCAGCTGTTGTTAGTGTTAATAGAAATGGGTCATCCCTTAGGAAAAGACATAAAATTTTTATCCAAGTTCCCCCTCAAGAAACTACTTAGAGAAAGAATAATATATTTTATATAACAATTTAAATTCAAGGAAAGAATGGGAATATGAGTATAGATATTGTCATAGTTTCTGTTCAAATATATCCTTTCTTATGCCTTCTGGGTGTGGGTTTTTGTCACATGGAGAAAGAACATGCATTTAACAAATGCATAAGCAATTTTAATTAAACATTACACTGAAGTATAGTCTGCATTGTAGTAGGAACCCTTAGTTATAGACTAGTGCACAGCTTAAACTGTGTGGAATGGATTTAAAGTTTGCTATGACCAGAGAAAATTTACAAGTGAAGGTCCTCAATGGTGACACAATGGGTTAAGTCACAGCAGTATGAAACTATTAGCATCCACTTCAGCATGAGTTAGATCACCGGCCAGGGAGTTTCCCACATGGCACAGCAGACCTCTCCTCATTGGTCTGCTGCTTCCCTCAGCAGTGTATTGCAGTCATTCCGCCTGTTCTGCTCCCCTCTCTGTCCCTGGTGAATCCTCTCACCACCCAACACCTCTGATCTACACCCCAGCTCTTATATGTATAAATAAATAAATCTTTAAAAAAAATTTACAAGTGCAACAACGGCTTTGTGGAGCACTACAAATTTCTATGAGCACAGCACATAGGAAGCATGTCCTGAAGGTTTTTTTTTTAATTAATTTTTAAAGACTTATTTATTTATGCATACAAGAACTAAGGTGTAGGCCAGAGGTGTGGGGTGGTGAGAGTTTTCACCAGAGACAGAGAGCGGGGAGCAGAAAAGGTGGAGCGACTGAGATACAGTATGAGGGAAGCAGAGAGCGAGGCAGGAGAGGTCTGCTGTGCCATGTGTGAAGCTCCCCAGCCCGGATGAACTTGTGCCGCAGTAGCTTGGGATAGCTTCATAGTGCTGAAACTTAACCCATTGAGCTACCAGGGAGGTCCCTATCCTGAAGTTTTCTGTAGGAAAAGCAATTGACTTGTTTAGTTCATTTTTCCCCCTGTTTTGATTATAGTAGGATACATACCCATGTATGAACAATGAAAGGCAAACAGTATCATTTCAGTGATTCCATGTATGAATAAATGTCCTTATATCAATAACTGCTGCTCTACAATTTAAAGACAAAGAACACAATTAAAGCTGATAAAATGTATAGTTTTTCTTTATTTAGGACAATATTCAAAAACAACACTATGTCAAAAGAAAGACTGAGGAGGAAAGAAAAAAATTATGTTGCTATATCCTTATTCTTTCTTCCAGCTTATTAAAAAGGTATCCTATATTTTTCTCTTGTACTGGGCCCACAGGTTATGTAGTCATTCTATTTTGTTTTTTTCCTAGCTATTCCACTTTTTTTTTTTCTAACTACTCCACTTTTATGCAGCCACACTTGTTCATTTGCTCTACATTTGAACTTGCCATGACTTCTCTGTTTCAAAGCCTTGACTCTTACTTTAGGTTCAAGCCAGCATGCTTTCTTACCATGTGCCAATGGTATGCTTCCTCATTTCCATGACATTATTTCTTCCAATAAAACCTTCCCATTGCAGCCTTCTCCGATCATATTCAAGTGTAATAACACTCGAAGTATATTCTCAATTATTTTTACAGTAATTTGTATAAGGTACTGATCACCTTCTAAATTATTATGTATTTTATTTAATCAATTTTCTTATTGTCTGTCTGCCTATACATATTTATTAAAAGAGTGAATGAATTGCTATCCAGCGATTGAAGCTCTAGTAAAATATAGAGTACATTATTCATTATTTTTCTATATGGAAAACTTCAATTAAACCAAATAGCAAATTTGAGGCCTCTTGTCTTTTGAGTTAACATTCAAAATGAAATTGAAACGGAAGGTCAAATAAGATCTTGGCCTTAACTTAAAATTTTAATTTTTTGGCAAGAGAACAGATTCATATGTCACTTATGTAATAAAATATAATTTAAGCAAATAAAATTTAAGATTATAGTTTATTCAATTTTAAATCTTCAATCTTCAAATTTATGTGTATTTTTTCAGTTTTTACTTGAATTTATTGAGCAGTCAGTAACCTGAATGGCAAATGACACATGCTCATTTTAATTTTACAAAGCATCTGTCAAATGTTGTTTTCTGGGCAAACTGCTACTCCTCCGGTAAGCATTTTACTTAGGGGTTTCTCCTAATTAAAAATATCTAGTCATCACCTGTCAACTGTCTCCATGGCACAACAAAACCTTCAGGAAGTATGATTTGAGCAAATTCACACATAAAGAGACAATAAAATAGATTGCTATCAATTATTTATAGATAATTCTTTCTCCACTGTCAAAATTTTAACTGAATCTTATAATTCACTCCTCCTGAAAAAAAAAGTTGTACAGACTCTGAGATTGGTACAATCTGATATATACACTAAATAACAAAGATGAGACACAAAAGAGAACCAAACATGTCTTGCATTGTTTCCTAGAGTAATCTAAGTATCTACACATAACTGGTATATTATGAGATGCTCAAGAAGATACATGCAGTTCAGTGTGCAACTTAATAAACTGTTTATTAGGTAGACATATTTTTAATCTTTGGATTATGTTTTTACTGGATAATTGAATTTTTGAAGAATGTGTGATACTATATTGCTACACATTTAATAGTATTCACAAAATTTTCTTAAGCATGTACATGAGAAATTATGTTAAAAAGATATAATTAATATTTCACTCATACTTTCTTCTCATATATTTGAAGAAGACTTGAGCTCTCAAATTGCTTTTAAAATCAATGTTCATGTGAAAGTATTGATTTTAGTAACTTTATTTGATGGATATGCTTTGATTCATATCAACCATATACTTGTGGATGGTCACTGTATTTGACCGATAAAGCAAATTCTCGGGAGTTTTTAATGAAAAAACTGTTTACTTTCGGTATTAAATCATATTTAATGAATTAATTATTAATTACTCTCCCAAAATTCATAATCTTTTGTTATCCAAATGAAAGATCTTAATTTGAGTTAAGATGACTTGATAGGAAGAATCTTATTTTTCCTCTCATTTGAATTTGTTAACATACTATTAGAAAAATAAATTACTATTGTTTCAAATCATTTTAATGGATTCAGGAAGATGTTATAAGATTTCTAAAAATAGTTGACCATACTAACAGAAGACTCTAACCATTTTAGAAATCCACTGAAGATGTTGTAGACTTGGTATGCACTGATAAAATTCAGGTCAAAGAAAAAAAATTATATTCATGTATTCAGCGAAACTGATGAACCAGTTTTCCTTATTGAATAAAGAGTATAGGACAATTGCACCGTTTGTCACACATGAAAGTTTTAGTTTTGCTAATTCTCTTGCATTACAGCATTATTTCAGTTTATTTATGCATTTATTTATTTGGGAAGTATTTTGAATTTAACTTTTATTAATTTATTTCTGTATGGTCTTAATTAGTTATTGAGTTGCTTCATTAAAGCTTTCAAATTGATGAATGACAGAACCATTTTTATAAGGTGTATCATATCAAAAAAGAAACAAACTATATTCATAAGTTAAAAGAAAGAAAAAGAAACTGGGTTTCAATAAACTTACTTTTTTGGATCAAATTTCACTCATAAATCAAAATCAATTATTGTCTTTACATATAAATAAGGGATAATTTGCTCTATCATTACAATCATAAAAAGTATGCTATAAATACCAAGGAAGTTATCACATTACAATAACCACATTATAAAAATGTATCAGAATATACAATTATTAGGTAAATAAAATCCCAGCCTTTTCGACCTGGTACATAAAAGCTAGTCATATAAAATTGGTGTTGAAAAAATGTAAATCATAGAATTAAAAATTATAAAATATATTATCTAGAATATGTGGAATATTATCTTTCATCTTATTATTTGTAAGTATTACCTGCCAATGAAAATTCTAGATCTTATAAATTACAATCTTTTTCCATATGACCCAGCAATCCCACTTTTGGGAATTTACCCAAAGGATACAAAAACACTAATCCGAAAGGATACATGCACCCGTATGTTCATTGTGGCACTGTTCACAATAGCAAAGGTATGGAAGCAACCCAGATGTCCAAAAATAGATGATTGGATCCAGAAGATGTGGTACATATACACAATGGAATACTATTCATCATGGAAAGAAGATAAACACATGCAATTTGCAGCGACATGGATGGAATT